>JAUMHE010000170.1:64687-92369 GCA_032359235.1 Enteromius mattozi | reverse complement strand
CTTACACACACCATTCTGAGGGTTGTTACATGTGTGAAGTTACAGAAATATTACAGCTGTAGATACTATGTACCGGTCTGTACTTACACTGTGGTTACATACAGTACTACATACACATCTAGTTACTATGTAAGTACACAGGTATTAGGGGCACTTAATAAAAAGTGGGACCCAGTAAAGAACTTACAGTAAAAGAATTCGCACTTACATTACAAATACAGGTGCCATTTCCAGAGTCACATGTACCATAACCATTACACATCTTTCCGGACCAGCTAGGGCAAGCTGGAAAAACATACAGGACTGATTACAAAATTCATCATTTAGTAGGTACGTTCTTACCTAAAGCAAAAGACATTTGAAGCAGCAATCTTTGGGTTTCCTGGTCATACATTTAAACCATGTAACCATAATTAACTGGTACAGCTCGGAAGAAACTGATATACTGAAATTGTTTTGTTGTGATTTTTTTTTTTTTATGTCATTACATTGTTTAAAGCAAAACAATTGAAAAATAACAAAAATAATCTAATCATTAATTAAAATGAACTTTAAAAAAGTTTCAGAATTTGTTCATATCAAACTTTGTGAAAGACTGATCCTCAACTATGTTAAGAAAGATATAACAGAATGATTTGATATCCAATTTGGCTTTATGAAATATGTATGAAAAATTATTATATTACATTATTTTTTATTTAAATTATACATTTTTTAATATATACATGCATGTGTTTGTAATTATACATAGAATAAATATACACAGTACATACTTTTATTATGTAAACAAAAACTTTTATTTTGGATGCAATTAATCTTATGACAGGACTATTTAAAATTTCAAGTGCAGATTTTTTTTAGGCCATGGTAGGCTAACTCACGCAAGCACAAGGGCCCCCAGAACCCAGGACAGCAGTGCTGGACTGTCGTAACACCCTGACAGCTATGAGAGCACCCTGGCAGCTCTACTTGACGACTGCCGATCTCCACAACATATCTGAAACAGCACAGAACGCATTATTAGACACAAACTTTCTCGGCGAACAGAAATAAAAAGTCTGGATAAGCACAAACCTGCAGATATCTGGGTTCTGGGAGATCTTCCTGAACCCTCGTGGGCAAACAACAGCGGCGGAAGCGGCGCAGGAAGTGCAGGGAGTCCTGTGAAGGACTGTAACTGGCTCATCGCAGCGGTTAGAAACGGCCTGGAACGACAAAAAAACAACCAAAAGATGGCTCGGGAACAAGCATTTCACTACTGTGCACAATTCACATGAACCATTGAGAAAAATCATTAATTTATTAAAAACTTCAGCAAAAACTATTCTTTAAATGCAAATATAGTAAAGTACCATTTTTAGTGCTAAGTTCAAATGTTTATGCCATAGTATTTATAGTACTACCCCTGCTAAAAAAAACAATAGAAGACCAATTGAAACTATCACAGAAATTCTAATGATTTTCATTAAAATACCATTATGAACCACTACCTTTTTCCAGTAAAACCATTTTTAAAACCAAAATTCCTTTTTGTAGTGTGTTTTAGGCACTTTTCCAATAGGATTTACCTTCCTACCAATAGAATCCATCACATAGACACCATTATACTTTCCATTAAAACCAATACTATTCCCATGATAACCTTTAAATCCATTAAATTTCTATTGTTTTTTTTTAGCAGGGTCAGGACATTAAAAATATCAAGGTATTGTCATACATGTCCAAAAACATGCTAATATCATATTCATATACCATAGGCTACTGTATATAGACTACGCTACCATGTTTTTTGGGCATGCACCATGAGAGTACCATACATGCACTTAAGTGAAGTAGCATAGTAGGCTACTATCATTAATAACCATAGGTTGTATCTAAAATCCTTGGTATATCCATAGTATAAATCAAAGTGTTATATGATTTCAGCAATGAACCATGGTGACACCTCTTTTTGTAAGGCATTTCAATCATCTCAAAGAAAACCACTGTCTCAATATGTCCAAAAAGTATTATATATTAAAAATTATACCTCACTTAAAAAAAAACTCTAGGCCATTAACCTTGTTCAGTAATCAATCAGTTACAAAAAATAACATTGTTTTAGGTATGTATATAGTGTAATATTGTATTCATGTCAAGTCAAGTGCTTTGGAGTACCATGTAAATACTATTATAATTTGTATACCAACGTTTAAGTACAAAAATATCATAGTATTTTTAAAATGCATGTTTATATGGTATATTATTTACATGACCCTTAAATTAATACAATGGTATAACCACCTTCCATGTACAAAAAACTTTTAAAAAATCATTTAAATACTGACTTAAAGACGTAAACAACCTCTTTTTATGCAACTTTCCTGAGTGTATCTGTCATACTATCTATCATAGTAAATAACTATAGTGCTATTGTATTATCAGCAATGTACCATGGTACCCCCACTTTTTGCAAGGCATTTAAATACTATACAAAGGTATTACCATAGTGCATGTCCAAAAAAGTATTATTATTAAAAATTATACCACAGAGTGATTAATCACAAAAAAAAAACAAACTAAAAAGTAGACATGGTACCATGGCATTATCAATTTGACGCTATGGCAGTACCACGGTACTTATTAGTCCACACTAGCATAGTGCTGCATGGTCTTTTAATGAATACCTTGGTATTACGACGGTATATGTCCAAAAAATCTTTTTGTAAAAAACTTACCTGAATGTGTGAAGTCCACAGTACCATGAGTCCCAAAATGAGAAGATAAGACATGTCTGCTTCCCCAAAGCTAGTAAAAAAAAAAATCTTGAAAAGTCTTCAGATAAACATGCAACACAAACAGAACTGCCTCTCCTGAGACTGGCCACTATCTCCAGTCACTGATCAAAACAGGACGTCTCGATTTCTAACATTCTAGAAAAACCTCTTCAGATCTTCTCACTCATGTACTTTCAAGGATCTGCATGTTGAACAGCTTAACACCGAGCGAGAGAGGTCTGATGTGACCACACAGCGGCTTCAAGCGAGAGAAAGGGTGAGAAAAACATCTTTTCCTGACAGGAAAATCACCGGATTTCCTCTACCACATCGCCTCAGTGATGGTTTGGGAAGTCCATGTTTGTCAGCTGACAAGATTGCTGGTTTCAGCAGAATTTGAAAATGGCACATTGAGAACTAGCAAAT
Source organism: Enteromius mattozi (assembly GCA_032359235.1). Lineage (NCBI taxonomy): Eukaryota > Metazoa > Chordata > Actinopteri > Cypriniformes > Cyprinidae > Enteromius > Enteromius mattozi. The sequence goes on along the minus strand of JAUMHE010000170.1, from coordinate 89,187 downwards.
TTTTTTTATTATTATTTCACAGGGTCACATGAATAGCAAGTGCTAGGGTTAGAGTTGAGGTTGACTTCTTATTAAAAGAGAGAAACCTGTGAAAAAAACAAGATATTTTAACAGTGACATTCACATGTTTAGTAGCACCTTTATCTAAAATGTTTTATCAGTTGGTGTTTTCTGTGGGAATCAAACCAATGATCTTAAAGTTGTTTGCACATTGCCCAATCATTTGAGCTACAGGAATGATAAAATAAAGAGTGAACAATCAAACTTTTTACCTGGCAGAAAAGCATTTTTTGCACAATTGTTTTTTTATTGCAGCTGTTGAAAAAAAACAAGCAAATGTAATTTGAATGGCTAAATTCATTTATATAGAATACAGTAGATAGAAATTGAAAAGTAGACATATAGTTAGAAAAAAAACAGCAGCGTTCACCCTGCAGCACTGCTGTGTCATCACTTTGAGATTTTGAAAGTTCCTGCTATTGTGTCTGTCTGCTGAATAGTGATACTATTGACAGAGATTGAAAAAAAAAACCTGTTTGCTTTAAAACAACACAAAATTATGAGGGCATCAGGTTTAAAATGGTCATTATTTTTATACTGCTTTGTGTTATCACTATTTAGTTAACTGCCAAATAATAATTTGGGATGCTTGCTGATATTGCACTCATTGCATCAATTTATCCTGACATAAAATGATTTAGCATTTTTACACCTACAACACATTAGCAACAGCAAAACAGTGCACTAAAAAAATTCAGAATAAACTGGAAACCAGCTAAAAGGCCTAGCACCATCTTAGCAAAGCATGAAAAGTCCCTCATAGCAAGTAACACCCTAGGGACCACATAACAATGCGCTAAAACCCAATCCAAACACTCAGATCCTAAAACATCACCATAGAAACCACCTACAACCACTTTGCAACACATTAACAACTTATCAGTTACTTAGCAGTGCATGAAAAACCATGCAGCCTTAGTAACCCCATAGCAACATCATAAGCCGCTTTTCCACTCTTTGCCGGTATAGGTTTCGTTTTCCACTGCGGGGCTGACAACGGATCTCTTTGAAACGCAATTCCAATGCTTCAGTTGTTGCCATGGTAACACAAATGTTTACATATGACTGGATCAAGTGACATATCCTGATTGGCGACATCACGCACACGCACTGTACTAGCACGGTTCAGCACGGCTGTGTAACCGTGCCGAAATTTCCAGACCGAGAACCGTTTGTAATCGTGCTGTGCCGTTCCAGGCTCACGTGGAAACAGAACTGGAACCGTACCTGACAGTTGTTAGGACCGTTCGGCCCGACAGTGGAAAAGGTGCTATAGTGAAGACCTAAAAACATGCAGAACACCCTGGCAACCACCTCCAATGTGTTATCAGCTGCATAGCAATGCACAGAACACTTTGGCAACCATAAAGGACTGCCCTGGCAACCACCCACCCACCCACAGCAACATATTAAAAGCAACTTGGCAACCATGGAAAAAAAAAACTCTAGCAACTGCACAGCAGTTCACAAACACGAATGCTCCAGCAGGACAAGACGATCAACAATGCAGCAGCTCTGGCATTGCATGAAAAACACTCCAAATACCCTAGTAACAATGTGCAAGAACCTCAACCTTAGCAACAATAAAGCACTGCTCAAACGCTTTCCAAGCACCCAAAGCTCTAAAATGCCACTCAAAAGATCATTAGCAACTACGTAACATCAACCTAGCAACTACTCTTTTTTTAAAAGATCTGTTTTCGATGCTTTTGCATTTAAGATCGGACAGTGTAACAAACAGGAGGCGGGAATGGTCCACGAGCCCGGATTCGAACTCAGGACGCGTAGTGCAATCACGTGTAGCAACAGTAACAGTAATTTCCTCACATTTATTTTCACGTCAATTGTGAGTTTATATTTCACAGTTCTGAGAAGTCGTCAGAACTGAATTGAAAAAAACCCCTCATAATTCCAAGATAATTCGCAAACGTTGCGAATTTATATGACAAATTTACTCATTTTTTAGAGTTTTCAGTTTATATCACAATTCTGTAAAAAATGTCCATAACTCACAATTTCACATTCACATCTTGCAATTCTGACTTAACTTTCAACTATGGGTTTATATCATGTAAGAAAAAATGATACTTGCGAGGTAAAACCTCACACCTTTTTTTCCTGTTTTTTCCGACTTCCATGTCTTACAGATGGGTTCATCTGTCAAACTAATTCTGCTGCACACAAACATGCAGAAAACATTACAATTTCGCAAGGCCAGTAGAGTGCTTCAAAGCTAACGCTACAAAAGACAATGGCCAGTATTTTAAAATGGAAAATTTCCCAGAACAAAGCATTGAGTGAATCCAGCATGACCTTCAATCAGGCCAGAGTTTGCCTACCAAGAAATAACAGGAAGTGAAGGGGTCAGACTGATAATACCAGCGCTGGACACATTAACTCAGCAGCACAGAGCAAATGTTTCCTGTCCTTTCTCACTTGTGTACGACACACAGTGTTTTAAATCACAGTGCTGAAAAGTACCAGCTTTGTCAGTTTCCCCGAAGCACTGTTTTTTTGCGTGACCTTGTGTGCGTGCTCGTATGCGATCTGCTAGCGGTCAATCAGACGTCAGTGTTTCACCAACAAGCCCCGTGCACACTGGCTTTCAAAGCAGGATCTAATATTGCTGACTCTCTGTCTTCGAGGGAACATCGGCTGGAGATTGAAGAAGAGGGTTTTTTTTTGGTTTGCTTAACTAGGCCTTTGGTTGGTCACGCGACACTTTCGATTTGTTTGTCCAAATCTTTCTGTTATTTACAAAGCTAACATTTAAGATGTGAATTCAGTTACAGGCTGATTTACCTAGCGTTCTGAAGACTTACTTAATTAAATGAATAGAAAACAAACAAAAACAAAACATGAAACCAGTAATTAATATGATATATTTTAATAATATGTTAATATAGTAATAATATATTTAAATGCTTTCAAATAAATAAACAAATGAATATAAAAAGTCTATAAAACGTATATATTAAAAGGCCACATACTTTAATACTAGGAATTACAACCATTTTTTCCACACAGTCCCCCCATTTTAAATAAAATGTTCATTTTTAATATTTTTTGAGAATCCTTTGCAGGCAATGTCTGCCTTAAGTCTGTAAATCACGGACATCACTAGAGATTGGGTTTTCTCCTTTGTGCTGCTTTGCCAGGCCTTTACTGCAGCGGACTTCAGTTATTGTGCGTTTGTGGGTCTTCCTGCCTTTAGATTTGTCTTCAGCAGGTGAAGTGCATGCTCAATCAGGTTGAGATCAGGAGCCTGACTTGGCAATTGCAGAAAAATCCACTTTTCTTACCTTCAAAAGCTCCTAGGTTGCTTTGGGTTATGTTTTGGGTCACCTACACTCTCAGAAAAAAAAGGTACAAAAGCTGTCACTGGGGCCTTATCTTTTCAAAAGGTACACTTTTGTAACTTTTAGGTTCAAATATGTACACTTTAAGTACCAATAAGTACATTTAAGGTACCATAACGGTCCCTTTAGATACAAACATATACCTTTTGAAAAGGTACCACCCCAGTGACAGCTTTTGTACCTTTATTTGTGAGAGTGTACGAAGCTCTGTCCGATCAACATTGCTCCATTTGACTAAATCCGTGCAGAGAGTATATACCTTTACACTTCAGAATTCTTCCAACTGCTTCTGTCACATCATCACTAAACACCCAGAGCTGTTTACCCAGCGCTGTAATTCATGCATGCTCACGCCATCACACTGCTCCAACATGTTTCACAGAGGGTGCTGTATGCTTTGGATCATGAGCTGTGTTTAAAAGCCTTCTCCATACTTTTTTCTTCCCGTCGTTCTGGTACAGCTTGATCTTAAATTCGTCCGTCCAAGAAAGGCTGTTCCACCAGTGGTTCTGCTTTTCTTTTTTTGGCAAAGTCTAATCTGGCTTTGTTTGCAGCTTGTGGTGAACCCTCTGTATTTGCTATCGTGAACTCTTTTCTTGATTGTAGACGTCTACCTCCTGAAGAGTGTTCCTCACTTGGCTGGATGTTGTGAAAGGGTTTTTTCTGTACCATGGATAGGTTCCTCCAATCATCCACCACTGTTGCCCTCTGCAGACAAATCTATATCTTTTTATGTTGCTGATCTGAGCAGTGGTTTTATTTTTCCTCAGAAACTGTTGATTTGGCCACTCCTAATGTTCCTGCTATCTCTCTGATGGCTTTGTTTTAATTTCACTTGTATGAATACCCTCAAATTAAAAGGTCAGAGTGTGCACTTTAAGCCCATATTGTATCTATTATATATTAGATTACATAACTGTAGCTTGAATAGGTTTTGGGGGGTTGGTCATGTTCTGCTTTAGCATTTTGTTCCATTTTTTAGGATGAGACAAAATATTTGGACATTAAATGAAGAAAAAAAAAACAGGATAAAAACATCATTTACATTTACTCACATTTATTAAAAAAAACCAAAGTGCATAATCAGTCTAAATTCCCTCGTTTAAATAATCTCTTGAAGTTAAAAGCGCTCTGTAAACATGTGCTCGGTGGTCTTCTGTTTCAATATCTGTACAAATAAATGCACAAATTAGAATATTTTCTAAAATTGAAACGACACGCTAAAACCGCTTTTAGATAAAAAAAAATAATAATAATATTAAAATGAAAGTCTATCTTTTTCCATTCATTAAAGGTCATCTGAAAATCATTTTGTTGCCACAGAACAACAAATTTACTTAAAATAACACTGAACTGCACAAAACTGTATAACAGACGTTTCACATTTCATGATGCACGGCTGATTGTACACAGCAGCAGATAAATATGTCTGAAAAGCAGCAAAAAAAAAAAAAAAAAAACCGCAAAGTTTGAAGCCTGAGACAAAATATATATGAATATTACACTCGTGTGGACTCTACAATACAGCTTCCCAGGATGCACTGTGTCAAAACTGTAAAAAACGTTCGTAAAAACAAATGTTTATCATACTGTGTAGGTGAATACTGCAAATTCTCAATGTTTTGTCCTATTTCAGCCTGTTAGCTCAACTGGCAGCTCTCGGCTACACAGCGTCTCCCACTGACGAGCCAAGAGAGATATCAGCCGCTCTCTGCTGTCCGCTCCCGGTACAAAAATACACCATTGCACTTCCCCCTCGGCTCCGACCCCCTGCATCCTGTCGCCCCTCCCGTCACTCTCCGCAAAATGGTCCATGGTAAGGTGGCACAAAAGATCCGGTCCGGGGACGTCGTCGAATACCAGCGTGAGGGCTTGTGGGTAAGTCTGGTAGCCCATTAGCACGCGGTCCAGGTCGCGTATTCGTCTGGCATCTGTTAGGCAGTACTTGTCTCTCTGCGGAGGCTCTTTTGCAAATTCAGGTAGAGGGTAGCTGATGTGGTCTTCATCCAGGAGGAAGACATCCGTGCTGGTGAGTATAAGAGTCTTGGGTTGTAGGACAGTCTGGTTCTGGGCCGTCTGGCCTGGAACGACGTGGACCTGGAATACCAGTACATATAAAAGGATGTTGAAGGACTGAGACTGTGCCTGAGGGCTCTTCCTCTCCGCTACGATGAAGGTGAGGTCTCCGATCTCTTCCTCGCTTGGATATATGAACTTCACTTTGCTGGAATGGACCAGTTCGTAGTTCTCCATTTTACCTGATTTATGAGGACATACAAGAAGTTTAAAGGGTTACTCCTCCCCAAAATGAACATTTTGCCATTAATCACTTATGTCTCATGTCGTTCCAAACTCATAAAAGCTTTGTCTTCAGAACACAATTTAAGATATTTTGGATGAAAACCAGGAGTGACTGTGATATTGACTGCTAACTAAATAATACTGTCAAGAAGAGCGAACGCAGTCCAGTAGATGCTCCCCAAAATGGCGCTACAGTGACGCTATGGTGCCGAATTGTTAAATAAAGTATTTTCTTTACGTATAAAAAGGTATACTTTTCACTTCATAATGTTATGGTTGAACCACTGATGGCAGAAGGAGTATTCTGACAATGTCTCTAATATTTTTAGACCTTGACAGTCAAAGGGACAGTCACGGTTTTCATCCAAAATATCTTGAAGGGTTAGTTCGCCCCAAAATGAAAATTCTGTCATTAATTACTCACCCTCGTGTCGTTCCAAATCCATAAGACCTTCGTTCATCTTCGGAACACAAATTAAGATATTTTTGATGAAATCAGACCCTCCAAGAAATGATCCAGATCCAGAAACGTAAAACAGTCCATTTGACACACAGTGGCTCAGCTTCAGTTTTACGATGCTGGGAGAATTTTTTTTTTTTGCGCAAAGAAAACAAAAATAACAATTCACTCAAAAATTCTTCTCCCCTGACTTGCGTCTTCCACCATTTTAGAGAGTATAACAACGCAACACATACACACGCTTAAACGTATTTGACGGAATTAGCCTTGTTTACATCCAGGGGAAAGCGCGCTCGTGTACGTAATCTGCGGTTTTTTACGCCTAGTTGAAAAGCGTATAAATGCGTTGTGATAATATCTTAAATGGCGGAGAAAAATGGTTAAGTCAATTATGTTATTTTTGTTTTATTTGCGCAAAAAAAGTATTATCGTAGCGTCACACTGATGCCACTGATGTCACATGGACTGTTTTACCGATGTTTTTACTACGTTTCTGGACCTGGGATAATTTCGGTTGTGTTGCTGTCTGATGGCTCTCTGATATCATCAAAAATATCTTAATTTGTGTTACGAAGATAAACAAAGGTCTTATGGGGTTTGGAACGACATGAGGGTGAGTAATTAATGACAGAATTTTCATTTTGGGGTGAACTAACCCTTTAAAATCAAAAATTGTTTCAGGCGAGCATGAGCGATATATTAAATATACACAGTGTAAGTAGTCGAACCTGTGCTTTTGTTTCCAAACTGCGAGTAGAAATCCAGCTCAGAAGGTTCAGGAGAGGGAACTTTCTCCAGCAAAGACAAAACCATCATCAGCTGCTGCAGGAACCGATGTGTGCTGTAACCGTCACGGGTCAGACAGGAAATGATGTGATCAGCTGAGGGCCCTTTTGAAGAAAAAGGTTAAACGGTTAAGTGTTTTCAATCTCAGTTTCATTGCAGCCTCAATTAAATTTACAGTAGAAGGTAAAATTGGAAAATGTTTTGGATTTTATAACCAAACATGCACAAACTGGTCTGGTGCGAACAAATGCCAAACATGTGTTCATCTCACATTTTCTCCAGGGAGAAGCAGCAAAATGAAATGCTATTTTGTTCCTTAACAGAGTTGAATTCATAAAGCTTTCACACAAAACAGACCAACTCTTACATCCAAATGGAATTTAGAAAACACTTTAAACAGCATGTACTTTTTGATTAAAGTATCAGTTCACTTCCAGAATAAGAATTTCTAGAAAATTCAGAAAATTTATATTTTGGAAGTGAACTAATCCTTTAAGCTAATTCCAAATGATGTCAGCTTAATAAATATGTCATCCACATATATCTTGATTAATTTTGGATGGAGAATTCGACCAGAAGTGATCTTGGTCAAAAAAAACTCACCCATGACTCTGAAGTACTGATCGAACAAGCCCACATTGACGCTCTGCAGGTCTTTTAGTTTTAGGGTGAAGCAGAAGGAGATGAGGAACTCTGTGTCCTTGTGCTCGGACGGGTGCCAGGTCCACATCACTGCAAGATCAATCAATTGAATTAATCAATTTCTATGCCCTAGACCACAGGTGTCAAACCACAGCGCTGCACAGTTTAGTTGCAACCCTAATTAAACACACCTGGTCCAGCTAACCAAATCAACCAAATCAGGCTTATTTGAACACTGCATAGTATTTATGTTGGAGCAGGGTTGGAACTAAGCTCTGCGGGGCTACGGCCCTCCAGGAAGTTTGACACCCCTGCTCTAGACTGTTGACAAGAACAGAATATAGAACAGCATACAGTTGAAGACAAAATTATTAGCCCCCCTGTGAAATTTTTATTTTTTTTCCCGAATATTGTTTTATTAAAATATGTTTAAAAGAGCAAGGGAATTAAAAGAATTAAAAGGGAAATAAAAGATTTTTTTTTTTAAAAACCTGCTAAGGTCAATATTATTAGTCCCCTTAAGAAATTATTATTTTGATTAGCATTAGAACAAGCCACTGTTGACCAATGACTTGCCGATTTACACTATTGACTATTAACATCAGAGGGCTAATAATTTTGACCAGTAGACTTTTTTTTAATTCTTGGTTATACGTTTATTTCTATTTGTATTACAAACACTACAATCTTCCTGAATAAACTATTATGTTTAAATTATGTTGAACATCACTTGGGAAATATATATATAAAAAAACAGTCTTCAACTGTACGTAAATATACGTTAATATATGAAATGAACAACAAAACTGAATATGGCTAAAGATCAGATCAGAACTGAATTGTCACTGCAAATGTAAAGTAAATTTCTACTCACTTGATTGGTTGGTGAGTGAGGATGCCGTATCATCCAGGATGAAGTAGATGGCTTTGGTGGAGAGCAGGGCACAGGCGCTCGTCTCCACATCAGGAGACCTGTAGAAGAGCACTGATGTCCACAGGATATGTTTCAGCTCCTCATTCTCCATCTGCATGCAAACGGTTAGATAAAAGCCATAAGTGTTCTGTCTCTTCATTGCATAATACTGCAGATCATTTAGCAGTGTCAAGAATTAAAGTTACTCAAATGTTGTGTCAATTTGTGATTTTTTGTGCTATGAACCATGCAATGTATTGTTTTGAAAAATACAGGACATGTTCAAGAAAACAGCCACATATTCTATAAACACCTCACATTAAGTGTAGGGCATTAATGATTCTTGTCAGGGTTAAGGATCATGTTACAAACTTCAAATGTTAGGTGTGTTTGTTTACGGTTTAAATTCAGACCAGAATATCCTGTAAAAACAAGACACTGACTGAATAGGAATGAGTGGAAAGAGGTTCAGATAGCAGTCTTGAAAACAAGGCAGCTGGCCAAATGTAACACAGTCTAAGTAAATAAACAAACGGACAGGAGCCAAGAGCGCACACAGGAAGAGAGGGGTTGACCGGAAGGACAAATCAAGGAATATACAGTGTGACGACAACAACAGAACCACAGAACAAAAAACAAGAGATTGCTTCCATTAGGGAGCAATCTACAGCACAAACATCCAGGAAACTTCCTCGTAGGATCTGAATCTGCAAAATGTGCAAACGACTTGCCTCTGCAATATTGTTGTGGAAGAAGTGGACAAGCTGGTCTCCCTTGAGAGACGAGATGAGGAGTAATGAGGAGGAGAGCGAGAGGTGTGAGGGACATTGGTTGTCCTCCATCAGCTGCTGAATGAGGGATTTGGCTGGATACAGCAGAGACAGGGTCAGATGGGGCCTTGGCACCTCCTGAGGGACACTGAGGAAAAAAAACAGTGCAGTATATCTACTGAGAAAACAGCTAAGAAGAACCACTAAGGTTTTGCTCATGAACAAAAGTAAGTAGTCATTTAGCAAATGCATTTTATCTCCTCTGCTGCATTTGGAATCAGGTAAAAATGGTTAATCTGTAAACTAAGCATTATGTTTGTTGCAATAACTATCAGGGTTGCGTTTCCAAAGTTCGTTTTGGCAGTTTGAATCGGCTCACCAAAGCAAACTTTTTGGGGAGTTCGTTTTAGCTCCTAAACACCTTTGAGCTACCATTGGTCCGATGCGGTTACGCAATCATTGGGTGTGTTCTGAAACTCCACCTTCTTTGATGCTTGTTTTTTTTTTTTTCTTCCCCATTTTATTTCTCATTCGGCCGAGATCAGGCAAGGGAGCAACCTCTTCCACATACATAGCTGAGCTACCACAGATATATATGCGCACCTGTAAGAACGCTTGTGGAGAGACTTTAAAAGTTCAGCAAAAGCAATTAATTCCTACAAAGAAATTACAACAAGCGACGAAGAGAAACACAAGATACAAGTTTTCCAAAGCCATGAAAAGAATGAAAGATAAGGTAGCAACCAAATAAATATCACAGCATACTAAGTTACTGCTGCTGTTGTTCTTCTTCTTTCCAAAAAATTTAAAAGGTATACAATAAACCATTGTTTTTATCAAACTTATAGGCTATGTGCGAGCATCGTGAGTCATGTTTACATTAATCTACACCCCGCCTCCAGCAGCGCAGGGGTGTTCGGAAACAGTATACTGTCGCTCAGCCTTTTCGTCTGAAGTATATCGGGGCCTTAAGACTGGTCTTTTTGAGCTTGGATTTCTTGTCTAGCCGGATGAACTTGTGGTTAAGATTTATCGACAATTCTCAGGCTAACAGCTACAGCTGCAATTCAAACAATATGATGGTGCCAACTCCCAACCCCAACTGGCAGACACTGAATTTATTGTCAGTAGAAAGCTACTGTAGCCACATGAAGTCCAGGATATTCTTTCTGAAAGTGTCTTGTTAAAAGATACAAATGCTGACAGCCCTTTGCAAGATTTGAACCTAAAACATTTGAATACATTCCAGTCTACAGCTTAGTGCTGGAGCTAAAATGGCATTAACACATCTTTGAAAATACTGAATGAGGTCCATTACCTGCTGGTAGGTATTCTTTTCGCGGCTGTAGAAGAAGTGGGACAACTGTGTACTTTCGAGTGTCCTTTTTTGGCACGCTGGAGAGCAATGGTCTTAATTTCCCTCAGGTTGGACCGGAGCTGTGTGAACTCTCTCAGGAATGTGAACTTCTCTTGTGGAAGGGCAAAAACAACAGTCAGGCACTCGTGACCCGCCATCAGTTCGACAACATGTTCATCGTAGAAGCGCCGAGAGTTTGAGACAGCCCTACACGAACAGTCCTGCTTTGGGTCGAGAAGTGTGAATGAGAGTGGGATACGTGTTACTTTGGAGCAGTTCCGCATCGCACTGGCTTCCGAAGGGTCCCGGGATGCCAGAGCGACAAAGTCTACCTTGAGAATGAAGAGGTGCCGAGAGGTCAGGAATAGAATTAAGGGATTGGAGGTTTGGTTCTGACCACTTTCAAACAGGCCGATTTGGGATAATACATCCACGGTTGCTGAGTTCTTTGGAAACTGTGGGTTGTTTGCGACGTTCTTGTCGGAGGTAGATGATTCTAGATCAAGGAAATAGATCAAGTGTCCGCCTTCAACGCTGCCCTCACTTTCCTCAAAGTCCCAAGAGTTCAGAAACTGTCGCATAAACACTTTAGTGTTAGAGGAGTTCAAAACTTGATCATTAGTTTGGTCCACATGTGGAACAATGCAAGAGTGCATCTCCTTTAGACCTTGTGCGCCTGAGAAAAAGAACCATCGCGTATTGCTCGACTTGACCTTCAAGGAGAAACAAACCTCTGGAATATCAAACTGAATGGTCTCAATGCTGGTGTACGGCACAACCAAGTCCATCTCAATGTTCTCCATTAGTTCTTCCAAGTTACTTACTGGTTCTTCTGACCTGGTGTGGAAAACCACAAGGGAGTTATCCGTTGCCACCAAACAAGATGGCCTCTGACTCAAACTTTCTCCAACACTGATGCAAAGAGACCAAAGCACCATTTTTACATGATCAATTACAGATTCCTTCTTCACATCATCTGGCATCTTTTCCTGAATGGTAGATGAAGATGAACAACCCATGATCTCGTTGGTATCATCTATTGTCATCTCAAAGTACCCATCTCCAGATTGAGGACTGCCTTGGTCTGTGCTCTCAAGAGACGTTGTTTTGCATGGTATTGGAGTTGATTCTTCTCTATTAGCCAGGCTGATGTGAGCAGAAAGCTGGTTGGTAAACTCCTGGTTGGTGGTAGTGTAGGACAGTAGGGCAAAAGGTACAAAGACATTCGAAAGACTTGCGGTCCAAGGTTTCCACTCCTCTTCACAGCAACAGGGGCTAAAGAGGAATGAAACATTAGCTTTGGAATCTTAAAACCATAACTGCTCACCCTTTTAGCACTTCACCACCAGTAACAACCTACACTTACTCTTCAATGGACAATTTTTTATAACTTTATTACTACCTTAGTCAATCAAAAGATATAAGGCCAGAAATGTTCTCTACTTAAGGACATGGGATATTTATGGGATATGTTTGCGGCATAGCAGAAACAAAGCACAAGAATATAAGAACTAACCTGCTCTCAAAGGTGACCTCTGAAGACACGCTGGAATCAATTTGAGTTTCCACCTGCAAAAAAAAAAAAAAGGACCAGTGCTGTCTTCTTGTTTGTTGCTAAAACTGTAAAATTAATTAATTGCGCTATATTACTAACCTGTGGAATGACATCACAGGCTGAATTGTAAACATCATAGCATCTCTGGGTAAGTGTAGAATCCACATGAGTTAATATCTCTTTGGTAATAAAAGCTTTTTCTTTACAAGTAGTTATTTCTGAAAGGGAGATAGATGAAAAGCACAGAATCATTTTTTAGTCACTAAAGTTTAGTTAACATGGCACAATAAAATGCGGTGAGGATGAAAATGGATAGTGATGATTTGATTTGTGTGTTTATGCAATATATGCTTTATTAATGTTGGTTGATATAGTAACAATGCATATGTCAGGATGATGTCAAGAGACAAACAACAACTTGGCAGCAGCTTAAGAAACAGCTTGAAGAAAAATAGATCTGATTTTAATTAAATGTTAAGGTTTTGGCTTAAAAAAAAAAACACACACACACACCACATAACCACCCCCCCCATGATATAATGTATGTGTTCTGTTTTATATGCAAATGAAATGTAACAAATAAATTATGAACTGATGTATAAGATATTACGATATTACGATTACAATAATAATAATAATAATAATGATAATGCTGCCTTAATATTTGAGAAACTATTTAAATCACATTTTTAGGAGTGCGTAACGCTTAATATTTAGATGCTGTTTGCAAAAACGTACAGTCTATCAAAGCACCCGAGGCTGTTGCTTAGTAACTAACACTCAAGAGACAAATATGGAGATCACATGCTTTATAAATCAGGCCCAATCGTTATTGGAGCAACACATGCAAATTAACCACCGCAAAAAAATTCTACGTTTAAACTAGTTTACCGCTGCACAGCAAAGAAATGGATGCCCATTATACTCATTCAAAGCAAAGATATGAGAAAAATCATTGAGGACTGCTGATGAAACTTGATTTATGCCATCTGCAATGCAGAAACGGACGCACCGAATCTCTGAAACGCAATTACGAGTGGCAGAGCTGCAATAAGTCAGTATGCAGGAGTAACTGAACAGAAATATAAATGAAATGAGATTTAGAGATCACTGGTGCAAAGAAAAACTCTTTTTGTAAGGAATTCAATAGCTTCAGACTGTCATAAGAAAAGGATTCAATACTCTCTGATTATTCATTTACAATCATAAAGACAATCACACAGACAGCATGCTAATGATCTAATCACGTCATGCATTTTTTTTTTTTTTCAGTTTTAAAGGTGAAGTGTGCATTTTTTTATAATACTACTTTCTCCTCTCCAATTTTAATATGCAGACACAACGAGTTTATCCAACCAGTGACAGATGGGAGTGTTTGAAACAACACACTTCACTTTTAATTCTCCATTTGTGTCCCCCCCCTCGTCCCAGCAGCGTGATACATACATGATTACCTTGACTGGAGCAGGTGGAACGGGACAGAGAGGGGGAGGAAGAGGAGGGTGGCGCGACGAGAGAGGACGAAGAGGACTGAGGCCCGCCCGCGGCCTGTCCCGGGACGTCACTCACCTGACAACAATAACATCAGGCTCCTCTTTAGCCAAAAACACAGTGTGACTAATTCAAGACCCCTGGAGGTCAATGGAAAGGGTGTGAGGGATCATAAACATTTTAATGTTCATTTCAGATTTTTACAACATGTCCAAACCAGAACGACGAGCCATAAATCGTCATGTTTATTCAGTTTTTTAATCACTGAAATTTCATTGGTCCAAATCCTGCTCCATTAAAAAACATTGCATATATATTTACTGATTGCGTGTGCAAAATTTGATGTTCAAAACATCATGCTTGGTTATGACATGTTATTAATAAGTAGTGCATTCGTGTTATTACAATAACTACAATTTTCTGTCTAATTTAATAAAAGCGCAAACTTTTATCACTTCTCCCCCCATAAAACTAAAAAGCTTCACTGCCATTTTATTATATTTGCAACCATTTTACATGCCATTTTACTACAGATGATTCTATGATATGCTTTATTGATTCTAAAATTAAATAAATTATACTTTAAAAGGTTTAAAACTATCTAAAATCAGACTCAAAGCTGAACGGCTCTATTGGTTCTCCTGTGATAGTAATTATGGTAACTCAGAGTCATGAGTGCAAATCAACAAAAAGATGTTTAAAATATACTATAATATTACAGTAGCAAATGAGCATTTTGAGTTAACGCATAAATGACATTTATTTAACACAGCATGCAGATATGTGAAGTGTCGATGATATCCAGTTCACTATCAGAGTCTGGCCAGAAGGAGGCGCCACAACTCGTGTTTCACTCCACTGGAAAATGTGTGTTACGTAATAGATGCTGACACGCCAATGCATCAATGTGAGCATGTAAAGTCAGGCAATGAATCATCTTTTTGTTGATTTCTCATGTCTGGGCATCAAGGTTTAGGCCGATTCACACCTAAAAAACTGTCACAATTCATTCAATGAAAGCCATCAGCACACTGCTTTAAAACACTATGAATATATCACAAATATAATTACGTTACTCAGAAAGCCATTAACCTGCCAGATAAAACAGACTGAATTAGGACCTCTTACATAACTTTTCATTCAGCAGGGCTTTTACGCAAATTTGTTTCCACTGTCAACCGACTTTACGTAATTTTATTTCTTTCATTTTTTTCTTTAATTCCTTCTAATTAACAAATAATAATATATGTTAAAAGCAAGTAAAAATGAAGCAATCCTTTATCCATTTAATTTGCATTTTAAAAAATAAAAACAAATATCAAATCTTCAAAATACCTTTTTTTCATTGTTTGCCATCCGGTCTTTGGCCTCTTTTGCTTTCTGAATGGCTTTTAGCACCTCCACCGTGTCGAGCTCTTTTTCTGTGGTGGCTGTACCATCCAAACACACCTGCATGACAAACACAAATTATAATATATATGTATATATATATGTATTAGAAAACAAATCAAGAAAGATGTAAAAAAAAAGCTTAATTATTTGTTTATTTTAGCACTCTTTTTTCTTCTTGGTGCAGCAATACTACAAAACTGCGCAGTAAACAGACCAAGCCCTCGATGAAAAGCTCTATACCTCTGAGGCTCGGTCACAGAACTGGGCCAGAACTTTAGTCCTGTAATCTGGGATGATGCACATGGGGTTATTAGCCAGAGACAGTTTCTCCAGACAGGGAAGCGTGCCAATGTTTTTAATTTCATCCAGCTACAAAAAACAGAAGACAGAGAATTACGCTGGTGTCAAGAAAATAATGTCCGAAAGCAACCACTCTGATAAACTACCTGTGCTAATCTGTTGCTTTTTAAATCCAAGTTAACCAATGAGTACAGTTTACTGAGGCCGGAAAGCGTCTCCAGCTGATTCCCGGACAGATTCAAAGTCTTGATATTCCCCAGTTTAGTGTGAACGCCCTCCAGCACTGTGAGTTTGTTGAAGGACAGATCCAGGTGAACCAGGTTGTACAAATGCTGCAGTGAAAATAATAAGAAATAAGTTTGCATTTTAAAAATAACATTATGAGATTATCTAGAGACAACATACCTGTAGGTTTTCCACTAGAGACAATTCATTATAGCTGAGATCAAGGAATTCGACTTCAGGAATCAGTTTCTGTACCAAAAAGATTTTACAATCAACAAGGAAAGAGTTAAAACTGGTATGAATTTCATATAATGCACAATCGTAGCTCACCACAGACTCATCGATCCGGCGTATGAAGTTTCGACTCATGTCCAAAGTAGTGAGCATCTTCCACGTGGGAATGATCGCCGTCACAGGACAGTCCGTATCAACACCCTCAGGTTCCCACTGCGCAAATTCAGACGCTTCGGGAACTAAGATTTCCTGTTGAAGACAGAGCGTGCATTGTTCTTTGAATAACTTTCAGCAGTTTGTTGGTTTTATGAATTTTTACTTGCAAAATCAGACACTATAGATGCTTTCATACTAGCACTTTTGGAGCTGCGGTATACTTCGTTCATATACAAAATGGACAGTTCGAAAACGCTTTCCTGCATTTTTGAGATTCAACAACCTGTTATTTTCTACCAAAGCGACCTAGCATCATCTAGGGTACCTTCATACTGCTGGCTGAGAGATGGACGCTGAGCGTGGCCAGCGTGGGCTTGAGGGAAGGCAGACCTTTGATCTGTCCGGCATCACAATCACTGATCTGAGAACGAACATAAAGTGTTAGAAACTTCGCCTTCTGTGGACCCTCACAAAACACAAACCGTGACTCTCTTCACCTCGATCTGAAGCAGCGATTTAAAGATGGACAGATCATACGGGAGACTCTGCTCCTCGATGTTACTCGTCCCCACCGCTGCTTTCGTTCCAGGGACCTGAGGGTGAAGATTTAATGTCAACAGCAGATAAAACATGAGAGTTTGGACACTTTTGAGCAATCTGTACTATTTTTCTATCCTATAGTTTCAATAGAGAATATAAAAATTTTTTTAGATATCAATAATAAACCAGTTTATATATAAACTGATATTGGCATTAGTTTTTCATGACTTTAGTAATGTGCCAGGCTCAAACCTTGAGGTACTTGAGGCGGCAGGTGAAGTCCAGGATGTGTCCGAGGTCGGCTTTGGCATCTCCGTTGGCACAGGTTGGTTTGGCGAGTTTCAGCTGCTGTGTGACGGCGTACAACTGGAGCGGTCTGAGGAGAAACACCTCGCCTGCAGCCAACAACTGCTCACCTACAGGAACAGACAGAACTTAACATAAGTTTTAAGACAGAACATTTTAGGGATGTTAATGTAATACAACAGGGTTATTTATTTATTATTACAGAAATAAAAAAAACTACAGAAATAATTTAATGAGGATGCATTAAACTGATTAAAGTAAAGACATGTATAATGTTAGAAAATATTTCTATTTCAGATAAATGCAGGTTTTTTTTTTGCACTTTCTGTTCATTAAAGAAACCTGTTAATAAATGTAATTATGCACTTTAAGCCATTTTCAACACTGATAAGAAATGTTTCTTGAGCAGCAAATCATCAGGATGATATCTGAGGAATCATGTAACGTTGAAGACTGGAGCAATGATGCTGAAAATTAAGTTTGGCATCAAAGGAGTGAATTACATTTTTAAATACATTTCAATAAAAAAAACTTTTTGTAATAATATTGTAAAATTTAACATTATTACTTGTTTTTTGATCAAACAGATGCAGACTTAGTTCAAACTTAAATAGTGTAGTGTAAACCTTCTAATATTATGTATTATGCAAATTATAAATGATGAACATGATAATATTTCAACATGGAGACTATAGAAAATGCATCTAGGGATATTTTATGCATCACTTTTTTAATAACTTTTAAAAGGTATTAGACTTGCAGTTATGAACTGTTTCTACTGTACATTAAATATTTGATGCCCGATTTCACTTTAAGCATGCTAAATTCTCCTTTGAAGCATTATTATAACAGCACAGATTTATAATACTGCCCGTTCCATTGCTATTCAGCCAATACATGAAATTTTTCAAGCACATAACTCTAGGTATTAATAACAGACCCTTATGAAAGAGCTCTTCGGCCAGGGCAGCAGCAATTCCATTGATTTCCTGAAAAACAACAAAGTTAAAGTCAAAGACAAAAACTCTCAAAACAAACCTTATTCAACGATAACATTTGCTCATCTTAAACATATAGCCTTCTTCATTGACTAAACTGCTCCAGCCGAAACAGCAACGTCACTGGAATGAATTTAATGACCTGCATGTGCTTTGTCAACTCATTTCCTGAAAGATTGCAGCAGGGGAATGCAGAAATGACTCTGATTTCCTCATGACATCCTGTTTAAAGAAAAGGTTCACCCAAAAATGAAAACTGACTAAAACAATACACACCCTCAGGCCATCCAAGATGTAGAAAAGTTTATTTTCACATCAGAACAGATTTGGAGAAATGTATCCTCTGCAGTGAATGGGTGCCGTCAGAATGAGAGTCCAAACAGCTGATAAAACCACCACAATAATCTAACACAACATCTTTCTGTTTTGACCTGTAACCGGTGTTTGATTTGTGAATATTTCTGTCCAGATTCAGACGAGACGATCTGTTTCACTGGATGAAGCAATATTATGGATTAAAGCCAGATGCAATGGTTTGCCGTTAAAAATGTCTTAATAATGGAGTTTCTTACATTGACGCAGTGTTTCTCTTCACAAGATGTTAAATGATGGACTGGAGTGGATTACTGTTTTTATGAGCCATTTTGTACTCACATGCTGACGGCACCCATTCACTGCAGTGTATCAGTTAGTGAGCTTCTGATGTAATGTTAAATTTCCCCAAATCTGTTCAGAGGAAGAAACAAACTCATCTACATCTTCTGCAAATCTTTATTTTTACTCCTGGTGCTTCTTTAACTCATTTCCTTAAAGATCTCACCAGAAATGCAGAAATAACTGCATTTCAATTTCCCCATGATATCCTGTTTTGCATTCCACATATCCCGAGTAAATGAGCTCTAATGTATTTTGATGTGCACAAATTCACCCAAAAAGCCAATTAAGAACAAATGCATATACATAAAGCACTTCAGCTCTCCAAAACAAACCAGTCCGGTCATACGCCTATTCCGGACAAAAGCCTTTCAGAGATCAATATCAATACCGCTACTGTCAGCTCGAAAAACATGGCTTACGGCCAGATAACAGGCCCTGCTGTTCCTAGAACCATTGATACGGCTGAGATGAGAGGACGCAGTGAAACACGACTCATCTTCATGGGATGAAAGCAACAGGGCAAGAATTGCATGCAATTGCTCTGGACGGATTACACACTAACTCCCGTTAACATTTAACCAGCACGTGATGTGATCTTCTGTTTCTTCTTATCATACACAAAGCACATAAAAACTTACATATAAGTGAAAGAGTAAGAAGTTAGACAGGACTTTGGGGGTGGATGCAGGGAATCTGCTCAGGAGCGTCTGGAGATAAACCTCCAGCTCCTTTTGTCGCTTCTCCACCAGGCTTTTGGAGTTTTTGCCGATGATCTTCTTGGGCGGCAACAGATGTTTATCGATCTTCTTCTCCACAGTGAGCTGAAGTCAACAACATTTCAATCAGCTTTATCAGGCACTCGCTCTGAACTATGAACAAAATGTCAATATCTGTGGTCTGATCTGCTGCTTTAGGTGACGCAACTCACTTTTTCATGCAGATCGTGAAAGTCGCTGTATCGATGCTTCACAGTCCAACTGTGATCTCCAACATTCACTTCTATGATGTAAACCTGAAAAATACATTTCTGTTTAAAAAACAAATATCTTAACTTCTTTCTTTTTTCCAGAATATGCATTTATTCACTCATATTGCTCATTAATGGGTAATCTCTGCAAACCAACAAACACCTCTCCACTTTGTCATACAAACAATAACTCATATTTTGCAATATGCAAACTAGCATGCAAATAATTAAAGTGGCCTTTGAAACTGTATTAACCGCTATTTTTAATAATTATTAACACTTAAACACAGGATTCTTTTACACACACACACATACATGCATAATTCCCAATTTTCTTTATTATTATTTTCAACAAACATTGCTATTATGCAACACACACGCTTTAACGTCTACTTTATCCTAAAGGTTACACAACTAATCTACTAATCAACAAAACATATATGTTTAATCACCAAAACTAACAATATAACTCATTTTCATGCGTTTAATCAAAAACTGGCATCACAAATATGAATATGCACTGAAGAAGCGACCCAAACGCAGCACATCGAACCGACCGTGTAATTCTCCACCAGCTCGGATCCGACGATACGGACGCGTTTGTCCGCGCTCGGCTCCGGGAGAAGCGGAGCGTCCATCTTCACTTCAGCGCGAGTTTCAGCGAGTCGCCATGAAAAATGCAGACCTAGCTGTCATGTAGCGCCTCCATCTTTGTTGTGGTTAAACGGGAGCGAAGCGCCGCCTTCTCGTATTTCTCACGCGCCGCGGCGCTCACGCACAAAGACGGCTTTATCGCCCCCCACCGCGTGACGATGTTACTACTTCATAAAGTGTCTGGCCAGAGCAACTTCAATTATAGATATCGACACTATCGCTACATTGATCTAAATTAGGGTGAATTCAGTGAGATGGCCAAATCTATTTTAGGAAGTTATACTGATATTTCATGTAATGGTCTAATCTTTCAGTATATTCAATAAAACGCATACGTATACAGAATATGGATTAATGTCAGTCTTTTCATCACAATACCAAGAAACCACTGCAATTTCACAATGAACCTCTAGGGGCTTCAGAGACTAGATTGTCACCAATTAAAAACAACACTGTTAGAAAAAACAACAGAAGACCAATAGAAACCATCACAGAAATTGTAATGGTTTCCATTAAAATGCCATAATATGAACCATTAACTTTTGCCAGTAAAACCATTACAAAATGTATTTTTGTAGTGTGTTTTGGGCACTTTTCCAATATGAGTTAACGCCCCACCAATAGAATCCACTACATACCAGTAAACACCACTTTCTATTGAAACCAACACAATTCCCATTATAACCATCAAATCCATTACATTTTCTGTTGTGTTTTGGGTTCTATTGTTCAATTATTGCTTGTTGTTTCAGCAGGAAATAGCACAAACTGTAACAAATCTGT
This sequence comes from Enteromius mattozi, assembly GCA_032359235.1. NCBI lineage: Eukaryota > Metazoa > Chordata > Actinopteri > Cypriniformes > Cyprinidae > Enteromius > Enteromius mattozi. Next base: position 68,281 of record JAUMHE010000170.1, on the reverse strand, counting down.
AAATTAGATTATAATCAATTAATTTGATGTATGTATACAGTACATTAAATACATCATTGGTCAAGTATTATTATAACTATTCTTAAATAATACTAATGATAGTAGTTCAGCTACCACGACTGCAAGAACGAATGCTAATAATTGTTTCACAAAAGATGTATAACTTTCATGAAATAAATAAATAGGCTCACATATGTAAATTCAGTAACAATGGAGGGCTGGTAAACCTCACTGGACAAAAATCATCACCTTTACAGTTTCCACAAACGTTTTTATTTGGGTCCCTTAAAAAAAACATGCAAACTATGGGAACATCAGGGGCACGTCCTGTGTTTGCTGGGATGGTCTACTCTCCATAAGTTAAACATGATGTACAATCCATCCATCTATCTATCCATCCATCTATCTATCCATCCATCTATCTATTCTGGAGTTCATTCATTCTTCACTGTACTCTCTGCTCGTGAAAGCGTCTTCAGTGCATTCACTCGTTCATTTATTTGTTTATTTATTCAAGTCAGGCTGTCTTATAATGACAGCCATCTTTTACCCGTTTTTTAGACTCGTTGTTTAACAGATAAGCAGTTTTTAGGAACACCTCTTCAATGTTATTCAAAGGTTTTTCGAGGCTGGATGAATGGAAAAAAATGTAACTTCTTCCAGCGCAATGAAAGGTGTGTTTATATGCTGTTATGTCATAAGTAAGCAGTTTTATTGTTTGTCTGTGCTTCCGCTAAAATATTCATGCGGTTCACGCTTTGATTAAACAAATGCCATATCGACGGAAAATCTTCTTCATATCATGGGTAAATGAACAGAAATTGAGTCTGTATGCAATTACAGTGCACTCATATCTTAATAAGGTAAGCAAGCGTGCATCTTCGCGTAAAGCCTAAAACCGAGCTGAGATATAAACAACCCGACTCCGAGATAACAACCGTTCACAGAACAGCCATTAGTTTGTTGTCCTCACATCTTTCACATACATCACGTATGCACGCTCTTTGTCGTGGTGTCGTCTCTCAGCTGATCTAAGGGCAGTTCTTCTTTCTTGGCCGTTTATGAAAGAGACCCGGATAATGACTGAAAAAACGATCCTGGAACAGCAGCTGCGAAGACGAGATGGAACAAACCATTGTGTTCTCGGCGGGGGTCGGGTTTTCGGAATACGAAAAAACGGCGTTCTCGCTGCTCTTCAGGTAAAAGGAGATTTTTGGTCATGATGTATAACAACCATGAATCTAAATGAGCATATATATGATATTGTTAGATAAAACTGTAGGCGTATTTTAAATACTTGACCTCACGGAAGAACGACACGCCCCTATCCCCCCGAAGCAGTTGGACGCGCCCCAACAGTATAAATACCCCACTAGACGCGGATTTCTGTAGATGTCAACTGTCACTTCGAGTTCGACGCTAGTCTGAGACGTGAAGAAGAGAGAGAGAAAACGTAGTTTGTTGGCACTTATCCAAAGTAAAACGAACTACAAACATATTTTTCCACTCCTCAGACATTTAGACAGCGATTTTGCTTTCAATCTGAAGCTAAAAAGACACTGGTTACTCGGAAAAGCTGAGAAGGGGTGTGACTGATCTCAGATCAGAGCCACACGAGCGTCAAGCTGCCTATACAGAGGGCACTGCGCCAGGCTATGTGCCATTTAAAGCCAGAGACAAAGAAAAAATCGGAAAAGATTGTAAAAAGGTAGACGACTGAGGGGGTGATTCGTGTAGAGAGGCACGATTAACCAAAACCCCTAAGCAAGGAGAAGAAACAGCCTTTGTTGCTCTACAGATTATGTGAGAGCGCACTACAGCTGATGCTAGACGCTGAGAAAATGTGCGGAAGGGGCATGCTATGCCAGTGGGAGGTCTACAGCAATAGACCCTCAATCAAGGAGACGGAGAAACCCAAGAGTGAGTCGAGGAGAACCAACGGCGGCGCTAAGCAGAAGTGGCATAAATGGGGAAGGAGGCCAGGAAGAAGGGCGCACTATCCAAAAATGCGCAGAAATCGAACAAGATTGTCTCGGTGGTCTGGCACTCTGGTTTCATTGCGTCCTGCCAACGTTCAAGGCAACAGAGCGCCTGGCATGAGAGCGCCCAGGAACACCAACCAGTTCCTCATGCACGAGAAATACCAGATGATGCACATGCGATCGGACTCTGTTGGCACCGACAGCGGGTCCGACTGCGAAATGGACTTTGCGGATATGGACTCGTACCTGGGCGTTCTGGAAAACGCTAGAGGCGCACTTTTGGACAGTCCAGATCTGCCTTCGCCACCCACATTTTACGCTCGACAGATGAACCAACGCCAGCCATTTTCCTTCTTCAGCTTCAATCAAGAGGAAAGCATGCAGTATTTCCCATCGGAAGACGATATGATGCAGAGCGAAGACTTCATGCAAAGGGACTTCAAAGAATTCTGTGACACTGTGGCACCATGTATTTAGACACCTGCCACAGGTAACATGTTTACGTCACTTCGGTGGTTTTCTGAACTGTTTTTACCAACTAAATCTGTTGATTGCAATGTGAGAGGCATTTCTTTGTTTGTTTGTTCGTTCTATGATGTGTTATGACTGGGTGGGGGGGGCGTCCAAGGTAGGAGTGTGACAAGCCAGCCAATCACCATCGAGCTCATTTCATCACTCTTGACAAACATAGCAGCGGTTTGTACTGCAAAACTAAATCCTATGTGAATGTTTTTCATAATAAATCGACATTTTGCTACACTTGGGTCTATTTTTTTTTTTTATTACATGATTCATTTTGGATATACTTTGCTCAATGAAAAATGCCCTGCAGTTATAAAATGTACAGAATGACTTGTCGGAGATAATTATTCTAACCCTTTGCATGGTTTGTTTGTTTACCGATGTTAAAACTGAGTAGTAGATCGATAGGACTGTGTCTTATTACATTACAAAGAGTGGCACAGTAATCTATATATTTTGGGGTCAGAAAAGGAGGAGATGCGGAACATGATGCCTGCGTTACATTTAAGAACCTACTTTCCAACATACACACCCTTCTAGTACAGCAGAGCTGGGTTCTGGAGATCTGACACAAGAACAATAGCAAAGCTCATGAGACAAGGTGTACGTGTGTGTGTGTGTGCGAAAGAGTGTCTATAAAACTGTATAATCTGCGTCACTAATTGGGTTTCCGTTTTCACAGCACACAATGAGACAGACCTTTGATCATCTCAGGTCTTGTATTTGACAAGATATCGGTTTTTAATAATGATATTTAGAGCCCCACTAGTCAATAAAAATGCATAAAGGCTTCGACAAAAAGGCTCCAAAGAAATCTTTCTTGTGAATAGAGCCCCGAGTGTTTTGATCAGCAGCAGTTCAGCCCCTTTCCTGCGCAGCTTGCCAACTGCATGTCAGATAATTGTGGTGCAACTTCTTCGGGCCAAACCAGCAGTATTGTGTGTTCAATCCCCCGGCTTTATTTCTAGCCCATTAACTGCCGATAAAAGAAAGATTTTATTGAGATGGAAAAAAGACTTTAAAAAAGGATTTTCAGAGTGTCATTGAGATGACATGGCACATGTGACATGATCTAACCAAAACATATATA
>JAUMHE010000170.1:31455-49720 GCA_032359235.1 Enteromius mattozi | reverse complement strand
TGCAAACCATTACATTAAGCCAAACACCTGAAAACAATGGAGGACCCCTCACGTCGAAAAGTGACTGAAAAGGGGTATCTTGAGCCTTGAAAAGCGACGCAAAAGTGTTTTGACCAAGCATCAAAATGTGACGAGTTGGAGTGAGACTGTGTTGATATAACAGATTAGTTAATGTGGTGGTTAATGCATCAGTTAACATGAACTAAAAATGAATTGCGCATCTGTTCAGCATTACTTAATCTTTGTTCATGTTAACATTCATATACTAATGAGCTAGTTCTTGCTTTATTTAATATGAAATAACAATGAACTATGCCTGTACGCTTTATTTAATTATACTACATACAGTATATACACATCATTTTATGTAGCAGCTAACACACACAATGGATAAACAATACTAACTCCCCATTTGGGCACTGGTTTGGGCTATTGGTTAACTTGGAAATCATCTAAACATCAACAGATAGTGTGTCTTTTGTCACGTGTATGTACCTGTTTAGTTTCCTGTTTTCCCATATATTTCCATTTTTCTGTTCTCTTTTAGATTAAGATTCCATGTACCTGTTTTTGTAATTATCCTGTGTATGTTAGTTACTGTCTGTTCCTTAGTTCTCCGTCCATTCTAATAAGTTACTAGTGTGTTTGCATGAGTTTGCCGAAAAGTTTTCAATGTTTTTCCCCTGCATGTTTTTATTAAAGACTGTTCAAGTGGATTATTGACTCCTGCGTTCTTCCTGCAACTACGCTAACCGCGACACTCAGGTTTGTTGTCTGTTTATTAGTAATGACTTACTGCTAACAAAGCATATATTAATTTGTGAACCTTATTGTAAAGTGTACACTAGTTCAACATTAACTAACGTTTAACTAAGATTTGCAGACTGTTTATTAACATGATTTATGTATAACACTAACAATTAATAAACACAGACAAAGAAAAATATAGATTTAACAGTTTTGTGACAGCATATCACACAAAAGTTTACCAATAGCCCAAATCAGTTCCCAAATGGAGAGTTAGTATTGTTTTTCCATTGTGTGCATTAGTTGCTGTAGTATAATTAAATAAAGCTCACTAAATAAAGCTATTTACAGGCATAGTTCATTGTTAGATCATGTTAACTACATATGTATGTCGATAAGTTAACATGAACAAAGATTAAGTAATGCTGAACAGATGCATTGTTCATTTTTTTATCTAATGTATTAGCCACAACGTTAACTAGTAAATTTGTTAAATATGTAAGCTAACATTAACAAAACATTAAGTAATCCTGAAAAGTAGAGTTATTTAGTTCATGTTATCTAATGCATTAACTAACCTTAATTATACAGCCTTATTGTAAAGTGTTACCCTATATCCTATTGAGTATTAATTTCTTTATTCAAGAAATATTACACTGTATGCAAACTAAAACTAAAGGAGGTGAAGAGGAGGCATCATTTAGATTGAAAAAAAAAAAAAAAAATGAGCGTGTCTGCCCACAAATCAGCCTCAGGTCTTTAGCCAACTCCCTTGCATTAGTCAGGCAACAAAACTGCCATTAGAAGCACTTTTACACCAAGGCACTCATCTCCCAATTAGCCTAATGTTGCTTCTATCTATGCATTCTGCAGATTTGCCATACTCAAATGAAATCTCATTAGAACCGTCCCCCACCCAAAGCTGTGATGGATTACACTGTCATTACACACCCCTGACTCCTTTACATAATGTGGCTGAACACTGTTTGTGAGGTTAAAGACAATTACTTAATAATTATAGCATTAAGTCAGGGGTCTCATCTATCCATGGGGCAGTCAGCAAATTCTGCAAATGTATTAACTGTGATCTGTGATGGCTTTATTTATCTCACTGCTGCTGGTGTCACTTACTGCAACCCAATAATGATGCTGGAGGCTTGAGCTTTGTAAACGGTCTCTGAGGACAAGCAAAAGATGGACACATATTCACCATGCCAATGTTGTCAGCATAATAATGTAGTAAATTATGCAGTTATTATATTAACATCCCCCAGTCTTGTTTTAAAGGCTGAAGATTAAGCCATTAAATAAAGTCCTTATAACAATCGTCACTTTTCATAGTCATTGGATCATTAAGCTCTAAGAAATATACTACAGTGGGTACAGAGTAAAAACAGGTAAATACATCGATCATGAACCATGTATGAAACTCTAATATATTTGCTTCTTTCTTCTTCTTTTCCTTCTCCTTCTTATTTCTATTCTTATTATTATTCTTATTATTTTGATCAAAATATTTCAGTATCACATTTATAACATATGCTTCTTCCTACCTAATATAGAACTAACATTTCTAAGACATCTAATTCACCATGGACAATTGGTCTGGGAACCACATTGATCCAGTAACTCCCAGTGGACACAACAGAAATTCACTATTGATCAAGGGGTAGCTATCATATCCCAGAACCAAAAATCCCTTCCATCCCCTGTGTTCACTACTTCAAGGGAGGTTAAGCAGAGGTTTCCCTGTGATCTTAGAAGGTCTTGGACCTATGAATTGCTCAGTATTCTACTTTCTGACCTTTTTTATTTTAAGCAATGAATAATTGAGTAGGGAAGTGGCAAAAAAAAGGCGGTGGGGGTGGGGGTTGGGCTCAGTCAAAGCCCAGTGCCTGGAGCCATGACATCAGAGGGAGAGCTCACAAGAGTCTTGTGTAACTCTCATTGGTCAAATAGTGCCTAATGATTATCATAGGGGCCTCTATTCTTAGAAGGGCTAATGTGGACAAGCAATGTTTTTTTTTAGCAAGCAATAGTGCTCAGTTGTGCTTAAAAGTGTATACATAAAAGCCATACATACATACATACATACATGCCATTTATCTACCATTGCTGAGTGACACATATGAAGTAAATGTGGAAGAAGAACACATTCAGACCTCCTGGCTAAATGATAATCATAAATGACTGCTCATGATCTCTGTGAAAATTGGTACACACTGCTGAAGAACTTGCTGACTTCTGCATCCAAATGAAGTGTTGCCTATTATACATGTGCACACATGGCCCACTGTGAACATTCATATTTTCTATAATTCGTAACAGGTCTACTCTAACTGCACTGCCTTGCAGAACACAGAACAAAAATATACATTTGAATTTTCAGACATTTTTGTTAAATTTAATTGAAAATTAAATCTAAAATAAAAGTCATCTACCTTATACTGTATACCAAAAAAGGGGGGATAATTATTTTCTAAAAATGCTTTCCCAGTTCATAACGCTAGTTAGTGTCTGGTTCAGATGTGCAAAGTTGGTACAGAGAACAAGCTTATCTGCAATAATTCAAAAGAAGGTGTTGTTTACTGACTGACTTATCTCACAATAAATGATCAGAGAAGCCAGAACACAGTTACTTTCAAACATTTCTATTTCCATTTGCAAGTTCAGCAATAATGAACTTTCACTATTTTCAACCGCTACACTATTCAGCCCTGTGCATGTTACATGACCAAAGATCACTTTCAGTTTATCTAATTTTTTCCAATTTTTCAAACCACAGTAAAGACAATAGAAGGTATTGACAAATTGCAAACAGCTATATATGTACACATATCTGTGTTTGTGTGTGTGTTTGGAATGTGAGCTCAAACCATTGTCAGTACTCTCACTGTTAAAAACTGGAAATTGTGGTTTTGTCATTGGAATGAATCTGTGTTAAAATTGGACTAATCTGCATCACTGTCATTTGGACTATGATACAAGTCAGTGCTGATGCAGGGCAACACTCAGGTGCAGAGGGACTGAGGGAAAAGAATCGGTTCCAATTAATTGAAGAGGATTTCTGTGATCTCCCTCTGAGAGGGAATGGAATGGATCTGCTGATCTGGGAAGCAGATGTTAGGTGGACATGGAGTTCTTTAGGAAAAACAGTGGGAGTGCATGAGAAATGTCCTGTCTGAGGGTCTTTGGTGCAACAGTGCAACAGTGTCTTTTTTATATTTTCTTTTATATCATATTTTCTTTCTTTCACTCCAGTGATTGTTTGGTAATGCCTGAAAAAGTTATAACATATGCTCACAATTTGCTTCTTGGCTGTCGTGTACTGTATCAGTGTGATACTGGGATGTGTTTTACATTACTTTTATCATTTAGAGTAATGCTTACACCTCTTACTCGAAAGCTTTTATATCATTGTTATTGAAAATAAGTCAAAGAGCAACCTTCAAAAGATTAGCTCAGCTGGAATGAGAACAGACAAAAACATTAAGAGAAGATATGTTCTTTCTTCTTGCTTTAGACAAAATCTATGCCTTTTTGGTTGCAAGTCAAAGAAAACAAATTTATATCCCCTTTCTGATCCTAATTTGACTATGAGGTAAGCCAAGTGTTTTACATTTGGTGGCTTAAGAATCTATAGCACTCTCTCACTTTCAAACACACACACACAAACCATTAGAGAGGTTATATGCAAACTGACGCTGCCACAGCCCATGCAGGAGAAGTGAATAAGCTAATGGACTCTTTGCCTAATGTGATAAGAGCCATTATTGACATGCTGCCAGGAAGACGCAAGACCATTAGCTCAGAGGTGGCTATTCCATTCCCTTGTCTGCTTCAGCAGCATCTCTTGAGCTATTCCTGTCTGCAGGCCTCCTGAGATAGATCCCACAGACTCAGAGCAAACACAGCTATAGTGACTGTCACCAGCAGCAATATTTACTGCTGACGTACACATACAAATGCATTTGAGAATAAATGGAAATAATGTGGAAGGGGCAGGGGTTTAGCCAGACAGACCCATTAAACATGGATCTTGGTTTATGTCAGTAATTTAGATAAGCAGATCTCTGGAAGGATGAATATTACTACCAATGCTGTGTGGGTAGTGATCAAAGGAATAACAAGAAGTTGTATTAGGGTTTTGGGAAGACATAAGTCTAGAAACTGCCCTATCTACTTTTGATTCCAGTCATTATTATACTGTAATCACTTCCTCTAAAAATAAACATAATTAACATCATGTATTGCTGCATCTCTCTGTCTTTCCATCTATAACTTGTGACTGCCAGCACAGAAACGCAGTTGTTGAACCCCATCCAATATGTGAACCGCCAAACAAGAAAAGACCAGACTTCTGGGGTTGTCAATGTTAAAGAAATTATTTAAATTACTATGCTTTATCATTAATAAATTAAATGTTTCCTCCTGGTGGAATGACCTGCATCTCAATACGAGCAGTCTTTTGCCATCTTAAAAAATTTGCTAAAAACTCATCTCGTCCATCTTTATTTGACCCTCTAACTCTGGCACTCTCTATTCTAATTACAGTATATTCTTAAAAAAAATAAAATAAAAACTTGCCTGAGTTACAGCAACTTCCTGTTTCATTGCATTAATAGCATGCTTTAGCGCTTAGCTAAATGTTCATAACATATTTTAGTATGTTTCTAGCATGTTGCTAGTGTTTTTAACACTTGCTGAAACTTTTCAGTATGCTGCTAGAGGTCCGTAACAGTGTCACTTCCTGTTGCCAGCAAATGGCACGTGAATATGGCCATGGACATGTGTTCAGGACATGACAGGACATTTTGTGAGAACTCTCAAAAATGCAATTTATTTTAAAGAAGAAGAAGATTTAAGCTGCAAGCAGAGTTGAAAGGCCACTCGCTCTCTATTTATTGTTGCCAACAGGTGGATCTATAAATACAATGTGTTCAGGCCAGAACTCTGAACAAACATTTGAAGTTTGGGGCAAATTAGACATTGCACATTTAAGTTAGTGTAAAACAAAACACTTCCTGTTGCAGGTGGAGCTATGACTGTAACTGAATATGGGCCTTTAGATGTGTTCAGGCAAGGACTCAGGCAAACCTGTGAAGTTTGGGTCAGTTCAGACATTGTATAAGTTGGTGTAAACATGAAATTTCCTATTGCCAGCAGGTGGCACTATAATTACAACAGAATATTGGCCTTTAGATTAGTGTTCAGGCCAGAATGCTTATCGAATAAGTGAAGTGGGGCAGATCAGACATTGTATGGCTGCAATAACTGAACTTTTTCAGGCCGCCAAAGACACACTTTTTAACAAAACTCTCTAACATACTTTTAACATAACTATCTAACATCACAAAGGCTTTTAGATTAGACTGACCAATTATATTGCTGATGTCATTACATCTGTAGGAGGAATTTGTTACAGCATAAAACATGTCACTTCATGTTGCCAGCAGGTGGCGATATGTCTACAACTGAATATAGTAATGCAGATCTCTTCAGGTCAGGAGTCTTATCAACCATGTGAACCTTGAGGCATTGTATGGTTATACAGTGCTTAATTTGTAAATTTCGAGATCCTGGAACAAAGCTGGTTGACAGATCCAGCATAGGAGGAGGAGGAAGAGGTAACGGAGCATTCGCGCAATCACATTGGTGGAGCAGTTTAAGTGATTAACAGTGTGCTTGCTTTTATTAGGGCTCGTACATGAAAAACCTGAAAAGGCCATGAAATTTTGCAACAGTAATCCAGGCCTGAAAAGAAAAAAATCAATAATGAAATTTTATTTCACAGATCTCTGTAATATTACTGAATTATATTTAATCATGTCCAGAATTTCAGTGGGGGATTGTGTGTACACGCTACACATCACATAGTTTTAGGGTTCCTGCAAACATATTCAATATAGCATGTAGGTTAGACGCCTAAATAAATCAACACAAACTATCAGATTGAATCAGTGAAAAAAGTGTTGGTGATTCAGCTGTACCGCATCATCTTTCTTTCACTCTCTCAAAGCAGCTTCACACCCACTTCTGAACCCATATCAGATATACATTTTTGTCACTTCTGGGCCCTTACAAGTGCAAAACAAATAAATAAAATGTCAGCAACAGAGACAGTTTACTGTTTATCTGATAAAATACAGTATGAATACATATTTATTGCGGGGTACAAGATATTAGGAGGAGGAGCCTTATTCATAGTAATAAAGCATTTTCTCAAGACTTAAGCACCTTCTCAAAAGAGTTCTGAAGGTTTTTATTTATGCTTGATAACAGACACCAGTGTTTCCCACAGGCTTGCAAATGCAAATTCATTCTCTGCCAGCAAGAGGCACTTTTGGAGAAGGAGATATAGCAGTTTCCCCAGTAACGGCTGTAAATCAAATAAACACTGCATTCACAAATGCTACTTTATCAGGCATTACAGTTAAGATGAAATAAAAATTAATTTGAGCTTTTCTGAAGACTGTTGGTTCTTTCAAAAATACATTCACATAAAAACACCCGTGTCGTATTTTGATTTCGAAACATGCAGTGCTCATGTTTATTCGACACATCCTTAGTAGAAGCCTTTTGGGAAATTTATTTGAGGCAGTCAGGTGGTCTGAAGTGCTGGTCTAAGGCCATTCTGAAATGTATGTTTAATACTAAAAGACATCCTTAATGGAGAATATGTTAACACAAACAAAAATGAAACAGTTAAAATATAATATTAATATCTCTCTCTTCTCTTCATATGTCTTTATATTTTTCAGGCTTCACTGTAATCATAACATGACAATGCATATTAATATTTCAACTTAGAAAAATTAAACTTAGATTTTAAATGTTATAACATTGATTTTATTATTATTATTATTATTATTAATGTCTAAATATGAATCCAAAAGCAAAACCTGTGAATTTATTTAATGTCTAAATATCAATCCAAAAGCAAAATCTGTGAAAAGTACTATATTAGTAACTAAGGTAACTAGAATGGGTCATCCTATAAATGCAAATTCAGGGGTTTTAGCATAGAAATATAGTGTTTTTAACTTTTATAATATTTTTATAGCACTGATCTTCATATAATTTTGCATGATTTGATTAAACCTTTAGGCTCTGCTGCATTTTGGGAATTTTTTTACTGATTTTTGCATACCTGAATATAAGGAGTGTTCTACTCACATATATTTGAGAAAAATTGATAGAAATGGTCTCATTTTACATAAAATTAAAAAAAAGAACAGATGAAATAATAATAATAATAATAATAATTATTATTATTATTATATTTTTTATTATTATAAAAATCTAGTTTTTATTTGAAAGTCTGTTATCTGAGATTTGATCCATCTCCCTTTACAAAATTTATTTTTATTCCAATAATAGACAGTAAACAGGGGGGAATCTTTATATCATTTATATTAGTGAAGTTTAATTATAGGGAGGCACAGTGTCCTAAAGGAGTCTCCATTTTTCTATGTTCAACTGCATTGCCTGTTTTGATCAGGACATCAGAGACATATAAGGGTGTAGTCTGGCCATGAAAGCTCACTTTTCTGGAAGCTCACAGAAAAGTAAGCATAGTCTTATTTTAAAGATAACAACCTACTCTAAAAGCTGATATAAAGTTTCTGGCCCCTTCTAGCATGAAGAAGCAGTAATCGGAGCAGGAATGTGACATAAGTGTTTGTTTTTTGTTTTGTTTTGCTTTCGGTAATATTCTTTTAAGCGCTGCTCATTTTAAAGTCAGCTTCGTGTCGCTTTGTGTGGTTCCTGAGGAAATAACTATATTTCCACAGTTCTGAAAGTAAACCTGCTAGCAGAAAATAAATTTGTTTTTTAATGAGCCCATCTGCTATTTTTGCTACATATTTTAATTGTGAACCAGTGGATCGACAAAAAGCTAATGCATTATACAAATTGAAAGACACTAAAGATACATGTATATGTTATTTAGTATAATAATTGATAACTGTTAAATTAATATAATACAGTAATTGATACTTGTACTCATGCCTTAAAAATTGTTAAAAAGGCTGAAATGTGAAGTGCAGATCTTAAAAAGGTCATTAAAGTCTTAAATTTGAAATTTAAAAATCCTGCAGATACCAGGTTATTTGGAATAAATTAATAATAATCTGGTAATCTGGCACCTTGGTATATAGGAGAAAAAATGCTGGCCCTCATTACTATCAATTTGCCTGCACGTCCTGATTTTGCTGAGTTCAATGTGTTCCTGGGTCAACATATTTTGTCGACCCTGGAAAAAAATTTTACTCAAAAATTTTAGTTTTGATCATATCTCTACACCAAAACCTAACCCTACCTATGAGTAATGCCTAAAATCATATTTAATGATAGATGACTGACACTGATGTACAAGCACCAAACACTGATTGTAAGCTTAAACGTCACAATGTTGTTCCAGGGTCAACAAAGATGTTGCAAAATCAGCAAAAATCAGACCTTTAGGGACATGAGTCAAATAGGCCTACTGAGTTTTGTTTTGATCAACCTCTGTTAACTTATCTAATAGGTGCTCAAATTTCATTGGCCAGTGGTGATGCTCATTAAGAATCATTCATATTTAAAAGTTTTTCCAAAACATTTCATATTTGTGTTTAAAAAAAGACATCAAGCTCATAACAATATTTATGTGGTAATTTTGCAGTGTAAATGCATTCATGCTAAATTTCAGTTACATTATGATTAAACTGTCTGTCCTTCTAAATGTCACTTTAACTGGTTCTGTTGCTTCTGCATTGAAAAGATTGGTTTCTTAATGCTGATTTAATTTGAATGGTAACAGCCCTGGAGTTTATTAATATATTAAGTTCAATTATTAATAAAATGTAAGCATTTGTTATAAAAGATGACACACACATTTTAAGTAAAATGCCCTTTATATAGGCCAAGAATGACCTGGAAATCAATTTGAATACATTTTAGTATGTAGTAACTTCAGTCATAAAATGTAATTTCCCAACAACAAAATTGTGGCCAGTGGAAATTCTAAGTGGCTAGTAATTTTGGAAAATAGTCCGTCAAATAGTTAAAACACACAGTCAGGTGTGTTTTAATTTATGTCTTCCTGTCTAACCAGAACGCTGTCAAACTTTGTAAACATTTAATATAAATCACACTTGTGATAATTTTTTTAAAAAACTCCTGTCTAATAATTAGCATTGACCTTTACACCCGTGAATTAAAATGCTGTGACCGATTCCCCAGCCTGAATTTTTAAATGCACATCCCACAGGGTATGAAAAAACATTGTGTCCTACTCTAGGTACTGTGGATGACACAGTAACTATCCAAGCTTTTACACAAAGAAAATATATCTATCTATACAGAGGTCTTCATATACCTATTTTCTTCATATACCTATTTCCTGATTAATACTCTATGGTTTTCATGTTTTCTAGAACAAAGAGTAGATGGTGTATTTTCCTAAATAAAAACAAAATAGTAATAATAATACTAATAATCATAAATTAATTAATTAAAAACAAAAAACTTGTTCATTAACTATAAAAATGAATAAATAATAATAAATAATTAAAGACTGTTGAAATACCTGGGAGAATTAAAAACAGTATGTGACAAATTTTACAATATGTGACACAGTCACAATGTTATTTATTGGTCTAAGCTACTGGAGCACCCTCTATAATCATTTGCACAGCACTCAGCTACCACAGTTTCTGTTGTCCCAGGGGTTTTGGGGATATGGAGTCACTGAAGCACGCAGCCTTGCCTGACAATCAAAGTGAAAAGTCATGCCAAGGTGCAGAAAGGGGAGTGCCCATATCCGGAGGGAGTTGACACACTACATCACTGAGCTGCAGCCACTGTACTCAAGAGCTATTAAGCACAAGTCATTCTCTCTCCGCCTCTCCCTTGTTTCCCTTTCAAGAGTCCCCCTGGTCAAAGGCAGGTACAAATGGCTGTTTGCTGTACAACTCCCACAACATGTTTGTATCAGCTGCTGCCCTCACTAACAGCATGTAAAACAAAAAGAGATCACAAATGGTTCCAACTAAAATGTAAGTTTGAAAAGTAAAGACATGGGAGTGCTATTAGAACATCCTGCCCACTCCATATGTGACCCTTACACTTTTCTCAATTAGTCATGTGCTTTTCTCAATACCCAGTAGGCCTATACATTTTTAAAACTTTACTGACACAAGAGAGTCTGTGGACTAAACTAAATTATTTCCACTACCCTTTGATTGCTATGCTCCATAATGCATTAAATGGCCATATTCTCCAAAATTCATAGTCATGTTTAACAAATTTGGTGTAATTTGCAGACAAATCAGCATCAAAAGGAGATGCGTAGTATCTTAAAACTATTTTAAGTCTTTCTTAAATAATTTAGAGAGCAACTTAATAGTGTATTTATATATATATATATCGGGAGGTTTTATATATCTGTGGCTTTTTAGGTAATATTTTTGCTAAATCAGACAATATTATGTCTAATAAAAACCACAATATTAACTATTTGAATTTAATTGAATTTAGAAGCAAATATCACATTTGCAACTGGTCGGTATTCAATAAATGCTGGGAAATCACTTCACGTAACCCTATAACAATGATGACAAGGCTGTCAAAAAAAATTTTAGAGAAGAAAAAAAAATCACCCACTGATTTTCAAAGCTGCTACATAGTAATGACTTTCTACTTCGAGGAACTTGATGTAGTGGAGTATGATATTTGTTTTTCATATGTAGTAAAGTTAAAGTCTTATTTAAGTAATACTTAAGTAAAGTAAAAAATACTCAAAAAGGGTACTTAATACAGTAATCAGGTAAATGTACTGTCCACCTCTGTATAAAATGATTGGCTATCAAAGGCATACTTTAATGTGCAGTTAGCCTTGCACTCATTTGATAAGGATGTCATCCATATAGCTGGAAGTGAGAAAGACAGTGTGATCATCAGGATGTCATAGCTGCTAACTGTCACCAGCTGAGTTGAAGATTGAATGCTCCCAGTCACAATAGAGGAGGTCTCTCTCACACCTTGTCTGTCTGTCAGGATAATAGTGCATCTGTGTCTCTGTGGCATTTTGAATCAGAGACATATTTCTCGCCTCTAATTAGTGTGCAAAGCTCCTTGGGGCAAGGTTAATTGGAGCCAGCCGGAAACACCCTGGCAAGAAGCAGTGTAGAGCTGTCTCTCATCATAGAATGTCACCCAAAGGGAGCTCCCTAAAGCACTGCACACGCACCAAAGTCCTCCCCTTATCTCTCATAATAAAAGATCAGAGAGAAACAGTCAATGCAATGTACAGCAGCACATTTCGTTCTCTCTATCGCCTTTATCATCCCTCCCACTATCATTTCCAGTTTCTAATCCTGTCACGTGTGCAATATGTGAATGTGATAGCATGTTCTTCCCTCTCTGTAAAATGCTAAAGGTCTCATTTAGTCATTCATTCATTTGTTGAGATACTATTAGCTTTTGTTATAATTTAAATTACATTGTATTTTTAGATTTTCTGCTTTCATGTTAATTTTTGTTGAGGTTTTAATAATTTTGCTGTGTGTTATTGTGCTTATTGTTTTTTAATCATGTATGTTATTATGGTTTTAATTTCTGTTGCAGTTTTAGGTGTAGGTATTTTAGTACATCAAGTTAATCATAGTTTCAATAGTTTTGTTTTAGTTGGCTATGATAGCCCTGAATCAGAACCATAACCAGAATTTGGAAAATGAACCATATGTTGATTTATACTCTTAACTGTATTTATAATGTAAAGGCACAACAGATAAGTTCCCGGTTTAATTATATATTACAAAATATTTAAAAAATTAAATTGCCTTTTAGCAACTCAGAGATATGAACACTGGCATTTTTCTATCTAATAATGTCATCTGTCTAATTAAAATATTAAGAATGCTTTAGTCTCACACAAATGACACACTTGCATCATCTCATATGACATGCTACGTGCTAATAGTCTACATATTAAAGAGCTTTACTGGTTTGATTCAAGCAGGAGACGTTTCATCTCATTGAACAAAACAAGATCAGTTCTTTCTTAAAAAGAAAATGTTTTGCATCATGGCTAAATTGGTCATTTTCAATATTTGGTAAAGTTCAATGGCCCCCAGATCATTTTGTTGTATGAAAAGCCAAACATGCAATATGCTAAAGCAAAGAACAGAGCCACTGATTTTAAACAACAACAAATTTTTTATTCTAGCTTCATTCTATTTTTTTCCCCTTTAATCGACACTTAAAAGTGGGAGATTTTCATAGAAAAGCAACATTTTGACCAAAAACTGAGAAAATAGTGTTTTTGTAAAAAACTATGTCTGGATCAGATTTAGAATGATGATCAAAACATAAATGGGATAGACTGCTCAATGATTTATATGCTGTTTTAATGGTTGATGATCACATTATCTTACAAATGCATGTGCTGACATACGCGAGAACTTGTTTCTGCTTCTTCTTTATCTTGTTTTGATCCAGGCTTTCAACACTTTATCATAAGATGCATTATAGCGCCTCCTACCATACACCAGTGAAAACATGAAAAGCTGAAAATAGCTGGGAAGCTTTTTTTTTCAAAACTTTCACCAAAGATATAATGGATGACCAGACAGGGAAGGTTTGTAACACTGCTTTCCAATGAAATTCTACTGTTTCATAAAGATTACACAAAATGGCACAGTGTATTGACCTTGTGAAAGGCCCATTAAATAAAGGCACATTATACGATAACCATAACAATTACTTCAAAAACAATTCTTGAAAAGAATAGTAAAGTCTGTGCCACAACTATACTGATAATGGAACAGAGGAACAATATCATTGGATTTTCAGAACATTTCTTTTCCCAGCTGATAAAACATACACAATATGTTTATATCCACAATATGTATATATGTTTATACACAATATGTATAAATCCATCCTACTTTAAAGAGATTGAGCATTTAAAGTGACACACTACATAACTGCAGTATGCTTTGAATAAACAGATGCTATTGTGAATTGCCGTAGACATTAATATAATTATTTTTATAGTTATCCTTCATTCGAACAAGCCTTTACAATTGTTCAATTAGTATGGCTAACGCGTTCTTTCTCTGTTTTATTTTGGATGTGCATTTATTTAGTCTCTGTCTGTTTAGACTATGTTAGTAGAGATAAGATGAATATATCTCTAAAGAGGTGATATTATATGTGATGAAGGAGATCTAGGGAAAAGAGATGGCAACATCTCTGTAGGTTCATGCACAGCCTCTGCCTCAACTGCCACATTGCCAGATTTCCTCCAGATATCAAATTAATTGAAATAACATTGTGCTTTATGTAGTATGTGTGTAAAAAAATCCATGAACTGGTTTTCCCAATAAAAGCAATGTTTTTTTTCTATACACTCTAATCTATACACTGTATCTATTTGCATATTAATGTGCTGCTGGGACAAAATGTTGAAAAATTAAGTGTAATGATGAGAGAAGTAATTGGCCAGATTTCCATAATAATATGTTATATTTCGTTAAAATATTGATATATAATTTGTTTTCCTATGTATGCAAGGGATCAATGTCACTATTATAGCTGAGCAGAATGTTCTCACACACAAGCTCAGAAACATGTTTCTAAATGACACACAACAAGTACATTTGAGTCCATAAGAGGCCCTCTATAGGCTGAATACAGCATTCACACACTCTTTCACTGTAAGGCCAGTCCTCTTCTGTCTCTCTCTAGTGGCACTTTTTTGCATTGTTACTCAACTAGCTGTTATGATGATAATCTATAATAAGCAGAGTAAACTAAAAGCATGATAGCTGAGCCTCTTGCATCCTGTAATACATAGCAGTTTGTGCTTATTTAAATTCCTTTGCTTTATTTTAGGATTAGTTCTTGGTTTTTTTTGGAATGTTAGCCGTAAGTTTAACTCAGTTTCAGGTCCACTTGTTGATGATCTGTTAACAGATAACATTAGCACTTTCACACATTAACACTTTGTTAGTGGCAGGCACACACCATGTTTCTTCTGCTCAGTTCCTACATGTGCACCCTGACCCATGGCCCTGTCCTGACACGCGACTTTGGTTTACCACTAATGAGCAGAGTGCCACTAGGGGCCAAGCAGTGGACATTTTTGCTTTAATCTCTAAATCATGTGAGGGGGAAGTGCATTCCTCAGAGGAGATGGAGCACAGCCTGGCATAATGTCTTGAAGATCATTTTGATAAGAGTAGAACTGCTGAAATAATTTAAATGTGCTAATATTTTTAGTGATTTTTTGTGATTATTATTTATTTATTTATTTATTATGCACTCACACAGCATTTTGCACATTCAGTTTGATCAACGTTATCCAATAATTTAAATAATAAATTATTTTACTGGGTTACACTTGCAAATTTTCAACAAAAAACATTTTGCAGTGAAGTAAATAGGTATTGAGGTCAAAATAATGTATAACAAAATATTAATTCTTACAGTATAATATTGCAATCATAAGTCAATATTATATTATTTTATTTAAAAATAAAAAAAAATAGAGCATCACATGATGCTATTTTCTTCTCAAATTTCATTGAAGCAACTCAAAATGGTACAAAATGGTAGTTTGAGACTGTGCTGGGAGACAAAGCAAACCCTCTGGCCATCCTAGAGGAGTTGGACTGCCTGTGCAACCTCTGTAGTTTCCAGGTATTGCTTCATGCTACCAGTAGTGACACTGACCCTAGCCAAATACAAAACTAATGAAAAACAGTCAGAAAAGATGAGTTGGGGGAATATAGTAAGTCACTGGCCTCCATGCTTCAATTTTTTTATAAAAATTGATATAACTGCTAAAAATTAGTTTCTGTTTACCTATAGCACATAAATTCTATATTAATACTTCAAATGTCGCAAAATTTTTTAGAAAAGGTGCGAAAAGGTGCTTTAATGCAAATAAATGTTGTGAAATTCAACTGCACGTTTTTCAGTTCACAAAACCCTGCCTGGCCTCATGGCATAAACATACCTTGGTGCATTTTTAAGGAGGCACGAAATACGTACCAACAAGTACATATCACTGCAGTTGAAAAGAAATGAACACTAGAGCCAATAAAACTCTGACACCTTTTATTCCTTTTCACACAGATTTACAGGTTTTGGATTAATAAATCGTAATTTTTGCACAGTTATTAGAATCATGTTCTGTTATCATGTTATGACATGTTATATGCTGTAATATTTGAAAACTAATGCTTTTAAACGTTAGCATCACACATATCCAGCTTCATATCTATAGGTTTTCATGGACGGTAGGTTTGTTCGGTAGTTCACAGAGTATAGCGATTTACTTAAGATGCGGAAGTTGAAGGAAGTTGAAATGGCACAGTTGTATCAACAAATACATTTTTTATATCAGTTTTGCATTTGTTAACACTATTGGGTAGCTTTAGGGTTGGATTTGGTGTAGGACATATTTCCAACATGATAGAGCATTAACTTTTAGCAATTCTGAACAGCCGCAATACATACCTATATCAACATAATAAAAAAGTGCCTGGGTACCTTCAGGGTAATTGAACCTGTGTTTTAGTGCCACTCAGTAGACAATTCTCTTTGAAACTGCGGCCAAAAAAAAGCGTTTTTACAAAAAGTGCAAAGTGCACATATTTTTATGAGGTCAGGTTGCCAAAACCTTTTGAGTCTTAAATACTAAAAAATGCTATTTTCTTAACTACCTAAAAACCCTTGTCAGACCAACAAAATTGCCCCAAATGTTGTCCCAACTAGTCAAACACAGCTGTCTGAACAAAGAATTTACTATTGTTGAAATGTTTTGTAAGTATGAATAAATTGTGCTGTTACTGTTATAGGATTATTGTTTTGCTGTTTGCTGACTTAAAACTTTTTTGTTGTTTTGTCATTATTGTTAGTTATTTGTTGCACTGTGATGTCTTTTTATCATCTTTTTAACATTTGCTGGTTGTCTCTGTTCTTGAGGTTAATGTGTCTTATAGGCTGAGAGGATGTTCAACCACTTATGTTCTTTTCCTGGATATCTTAGTCTTGTGAGATGTCTGAAAGAGAAAGACAATTTTATCTACTTACAGACTAACTTATCCATTAATGTTTGTCATTCATAAACAAATAAACATTTAATTATGTGGTGATTTCTTCCAGGTAACAGAAAAAAATTAAATATATAAATTAAATTAATTACCTCAACAACAGTGATTGTTGTTTCAGTTGCTGTCACAAGACTTTTATTTGTAAAGTAATACAATCAGCATTGCATGAACAAAAAAAAAGTACATTGGCTCAAAGTATCTCTAATGAGCAGAACTAAAAAACTGTTGTTGAGAGATCTCAGAAGTCTTACTGCATTTTGTTGCCTTATTATTTTTACATTTTCTCAAATATTTATTTTTTTACAGTGTACAGGCAGCGTCCGTGTTTGTGGTGTTGCTCATGTTTCTCTTTAGTTCAAAAGCACATTAAATCATGTTATTGTATAATATTTAAAAAATATCTAATATGTAAAAACATCTACAATATAAAAATATGCTATATATATATATATATATATATATATATATATATATGTGGTAAGAAAAACTGAATAAAGGAAACAAATTGAATGCGCTTTCCTTTTTTTTTTTTGGCCTATTTATTTATTTTAAATATATAGCTTTATTATGTTTTTCTCTGTGTTTATCACAGAAGATCTGCGAGTGATGTGACCATGTGAATCCATGACCATGTTTATGCTGGTTTTTGCATGTATAAAATGAATCCCTGAATTTTTTATTTTATTTTATTTTTTTAAGGGGTCACAGCCAGGTATCAGTTAAAATTTAATCTAATTTAATTTAATTGTAATTAAACATAATCTGGTAATTAAACAATCTTGGTTAATAATGGCTTAATGACCATCAGTTGTCAATTAGTAGAAATAAATAAATAGGATGACATCATCACGCACACCATTTTATCTGTAAAAAGCTGGATGGAAACAGGCTGGAAACAGCAAATTTTTATTTTATTTTATTTTTTCTTTCACGATTATTCTCTTTGTCGATAACAAAGCAGCATAAAAATTGGATGGAAACTTGGCTATTGTTGCCCATCTAGTGCACCTGTTGTTAATTTCATTAACACCAAAGCAGCTGAAACAGATTAACAACCCCCTCTGCTACTTAACTGATCAGATCAACATCCCAGGAGTTTCACTGACTTGATGTGAATTTTTAATGGTTTTGTATTAACCCTTAAATGCATACGTATCATCATTCTCTACCATCACCGTCTGTAATTTTTTGAAGTTAGGCATCAACTTTTTTAGTATTCCTATCTTTTAATTATGAACAATACAATAAGAAAAAAAAAGTTAAATAAAAGAATGCCTGTTTTTGTACAGATTTGATATACAACTGTGTATAGATTTGCTAAAGAACTGAGACATGTACAGTCGTGGCCAAAAGTTTTGAGAATGACACAAATATTAGTTTTCACAAAGTTTGCTGCTAAACAGCTTTTAGAT
>JAUMHE010000170.1:14625-31355 GCA_032359235.1 Enteromius mattozi | reverse complement strand
AGTCTAAGCAGTCAGGCGGAAAGAAGTTGCATATACACGGCAGCGCGGGTGAGATCTGGTTTCATTTTTTTTTTTTTTCAAAACCGGGGATAAGCAAATGTGCATGATATGATAATCGTACATGTCAATATCACAATAAAAAATTATATAATAAATTTATATAGGCATGCAAACCATTACATTAAGCCAAACACCTGAAAACAATGGAGGACCCCTCACGTTGAAAAGTGACTGAAAAGGGGTACCTTGAGCCTCAAAAAACAACACAAAAGGGTTTTGACCAAGCGCCAAAATATGATGAGTTGGAGTGAGACTGTGTTGTTCTTATACCCCTTTTTCATCAACGCATTTCTAGCTCTCAAACTTAATCTTTCAAACGGTTCTTTGTTTTTTGACACCCAAAGCACCAGCTCCGAAGCAGGAAAAGTGGTTCATAAGTAGCACCAAAACACTGCTGGGCTAGAAGTAAGAACCGCTTGCATCACATACATGTTGAATTCGCTGTGTTTGGATGCTGATGTTGGTTCTTAAAGCCATGAACATCAATAGCAATGCAGTGTCCACATTGTTGACAAGAGTAAAGTAAAACATTTCAAACATTTTTTGTTTAATTTTGATGATTAGAGCTTACAGCTCATAAGAAGTCAAAAATCCAGTATCTCAAAATATTCAAATATTTATATTTGCGTTTGAATAAATCACATCCCAATATTATAAATTCTGGGTATCTCTTGTTCTTTGAAACCACAATAATGGGGAAGACTGCAGACTTGGCAATGGTCCAGAAGACATTCACTGACACCCTCCACAAAGAGGGTAAGTCACAGAAGGTCATTCCTGAAATGGCTAGCTGATCACAGAGTGATGTATCAAAGCATATTAAATGCAAAGTTGACTGGAAGGAAGTAACTGGGTTTGGAAAAGGTGCACAAGAAGCTTGAGAATACTGTCCAGCTTCGCAAGGAGTGGACTGAAGCTGGAATCAGTCGGACTCTCACCTTCAGATGTCTTCAGGAAAAGGGCTACCAAGTCACTTCTGAAACAGAAATAACGTCAGAAGCATCTTAAAAGGGCTAAAAAACTGATGTGTTGCTCAGTGGTCCAAAGTCCTTTTTTCAGATCAAAGTAATTTTTGCATTTCATTCAAGGTCTTAAGTCTGAAGGAAGACTGGAGAGGCACAGAATCCAAGCTGCTTGAAGTCCATTGTGACATCAGTGATGATTAGGGGTCCCATGACATAGTGTTGGGTTCGAGTCCACCTACTTTGTGTCTGAGTCGAGTCCAAGTCTTTGACCAGTCAAGTCCGAGACAAGTCCGAGTCCAAAGTGGGCCGAGTCGGACTCAAGTCCGAATCCCAAATGGTTGAGTCCGAGTCGAGTCCGAGTCCAGTGAAACACTACCATTTGTCATTTGTTGAAAAGGCTATTTAAATTTAAATGTAACGAAAGCAAACCTCTATTGCCATTTTTGATTTTTGATTTTAAGGCTTTTGGGTTCCTGCCTACAGATGAACAACACCTGCATATAATTAAATTTACATGTTTGCCATGGTATAAAGCTGTAATAATAGCAAATAAAATAATAAATATTTTCTCACTGTTTGGACATGTTTTTCACAAAAAGGAAAAAAAAACAAACAAACAATTCTTTTGACCCATAAAAACATCTACCGCAAATATGTATATAAGAAACATTCTTTTTCTAAAAGCTGCCACCATTTTAAAAACAAAACAGTTATTTAATTACTTAATGTAAGTAAATTGTTCTCAAGCTTACTGAAGGCAAGTAAACAGTCTAATTATTAATTACAAGCAAAACGATAAATAAATATATCAATCAAAAATACCAATGAAATGATTTAGGCTTTTATAGGTCTATATAAATATACAGAAACATCCTACAGGCATTTAATCAGGGGTTAAATTTGGATTTGTTATATGCGGGGCACTTTGGTTTCAGGCTTTCGAGAGGTGCACATGTGTATGCAAAGCCCACAAAATCTTGCATCAATTGGTAACTGTCGCCTCTGGCTTGCTTAGTTGGGGGCACCCAATTTCTAATAATTATCGTTGTTTTGATTACAGAGACCGTCTCTGCATTTGATAAACAAATAGTTTAATCTTGTCATTTTACATTACCATCACTCTGTTCTCCTATTTGATAATGTTCAGTGCTTTGCTACAATCTTTATTGTTAAAAGCGCTATATAAATAAAAGTGATTGATTGATTGATAAAATATAACAAGTTGAGAATGCGCTCTGCTATGAACAAATGGTGATCAGAGTCCTTCTAGATGCTGGCAGTGTACAAAGCTACATCTGTGCAGAATTCAAAAATCAAATCTACAACTTTTTAAGAAAAAAAAAATTGTTTGTAAATAAAAATGAATAGCCTACTATATAAGCAGGGCAGGGCAATGTCTATGGTAACGGATTAAACCGTAAAATGACTGTAAAAACATGATTAAGAGATGAGTCAGATGTATGAACTATTATATTATTTTAATTTTGGGTCATATGGGTGAGAGAGGTTTATTGGAAATGCAATTATTGATTCTCTGCCAGCAGGAGGCGCTTTTGGAATATAGTGTTTTCCTGATAACAGCAGTAGCCTACACACAGCAGCGCTGCACTCATGAACAGGACTTTATCAGAAATCAGACATGCCATGGTCACTTCACAGAGTGATTTACGTTTGTGATGATGTGATCTTCCTTTAGGAGATCTTGTGATGCAATTTAAAGCAAAGGTGGTGTTGATTCTGACTTCACATACAAAATTGTCTATCTTAATGTACAGTAGTCTAATAAAAAATATTTTTCGTCAGTAATAAAAATATGATTTAAGTGTAGTGTAAGACGTGTAAGCAAGTTCAAGCAAGTTTAGTCTGAAAAGTTAAAAAGTAAATAACGCACAAATATCAAAAGAAATATTTATTTGCAACAACTTTGTCTGAATGAGTGCTGAATGCTGCACGCATGCGTAGCGTTGTCAAGGTAACATTTGATCAGTCATTCCCTTCGCCGAGCTCCAAACGCTTATACCAGACAGTAATGCCCTACACCCTTAAAAGAAAATATACAGAAATACATCCCTATAAAATACCCACGACACATCATTGTTCGAATTGGTAAGAATAAGATAAATGTTTAAAAATATACATTTAAAAGGAAAGTCCACTGAAGCCCAATTTAATCCCTGCCTTTAATTAATGAATGTAAAAGTAAACTACTGCACAATCTTCACTGTTTGCATTAAATATAAATGATCGTATTAGTCAGTAAAGTTACTAAAGTGATTTAGTCAAGAGTGACTTTCTCTTTTTCTTTTGCTGTTTGATTCACTTGTATAATGTAGTCGGCAGCAGCAGGTTTACGGTGCTTTCGCTTTAAGTGAACACGTTCAGTGAGTGCGTACATAAACCCACCGCTTTCAAATACTGAACAAGACTTGAAAACACAAGCAAATACTGAATATCGTGATAATGCATTGAGTCAGTGACATTTCCTTAAACACTCCCTGGACTCAGTTGGACTCGGGACATTTTCAGAGTCCAAAATGTTTGAGTCCGAGTCGAGTCTGAGTCCGAGTCTGTGACAAGTCCGAGTCTTTTTAAAACTGTACTCGAGACCGAACTCGAGTCCGAGTGCGAGTCTGAGTTCCCCAACTCTACCATGACGTCTGCTGATGTTGGTCCACTGTGTTTTATCAAGTCCAAAGTCAGTGCAGCCATCTACCAAGAGATTTTTCGAGCACTTTATACTTCCATCTGCTGACAAGCTTTATGGAGATGCTGATTTCCTTTTCCAGCAGGACTTTAGCACCTGTGCAATAATAATGCTGTCTAATCAGCATCTTGATATGCCACACCTGTGAGGTGCATGGATTATCTCTGTAAAAGAAGTAGTGCTCACTAACACAGATTTAGACAGATTTGTGAACAATATTTGAGAGAAATAAGCCTTTGTTTGAAAGTTGACCCCACCTGTTCTATGGTGACGAAGCGGTGCCAGCAAGGATGGACAGAACTCAGCCACATAACAGGGGAGGTAAAGAAATTCTGGCCTGAAAGAGCAGTTCTCACAGTCCATGATGGTCTTCTATTAATGGGATCCCAGCTGGTTATACCCTTAGCTATGTGCAACACAGTCCTGGAGAAGCTGCACGAAGGGCACCATGGGGTTGTTAGATGTTGTGCTTGAGACTCAGTGGGGTGGCCGGGTCTAAGTGGACAGATTAATGACCTTGTTCAAAACTACACAACATTAAAGAGCGACTCAGTCCAAGTGAGGGTTTTAATAAAATAATTTTTCAACCAGACCGTGGCATAAGCTGGTTGCTGACTTGTTTTTAATGCAAAAATAACCACTGCAAGATCAGATGATGTAATAGTAGACTTGAAGTCTATGTTTTCACAACAAGGACCTTGATTTTCCAGCCAGACATTTGCAAGCTTCGCAGCTTACTATGACTTCAGTCATATCACGAGCAGCCCGAGATTTGCTTAAAGCAATGGAGAAGCTGAGCATCATGTTCAGATGATAAAACATCTTCTCTTGCCCTGTTTGACAATGCTGGCTTACAGAACAACACTGCTGCCTAATGGCCACAGTCCTGTTCAGCTCCTAATGGGCTGAAGGTTACGCAAACCCCTAGCTTCTGATTCCAAACCTCCCTGATCACACCACTGTAGCAGCAAAGGAAAAGGGAATAAAAGAGAAGAAGGCTGCAAGTTACAACATGCATCACTGTGCAAGATAACTGAGTCACCTTTCCTCTGGTCAGAGAGATTACAGACATCAAGACTGAGGGTACTGTGGTTACATCCCATTCAGCACCTCATTCATACTTGGTGAAAAGCCCTCTAGGCATCATTAGAAGGAACAGATGTCATCTTGTTCCTATGCCGAACACCGAACAATGTGCTGAAACTGGCAAACAAAAACAAAAGAGGGAGAGCACTCCCCAGAAATGTCAATGGCTCAAACAGTCAAAACTCCCATGTCCCATGAGTTCATTTGCAAACAATGTTAAACACCACTTACAAGAAAGTTGCATAATTCTCTACATATCGCACGATCTGAACCCTCAACACGTTTTCCTCTTTCAAGGCATCGCGAGTTTACATTTTGCTGCAGAAACCGACAAGCACCCTTGTTGTTTTTGAACAAAAGCCGATAAGTCCACGCTGTATTCAGGTCAGGTTACAAAGATTTTGTTTGTTTGTTTTAACACTAGGCACAGGGACATGGTGCTCAGTCACCTCAGCCAGTTGGGACTTCGGGTCAACTGGGAAAAAAAAAAACAAGTGCAGAGGATCTCTTTTCTTGATATGGGGTTGGACCTGTCAACCTGACAGCACGCTTCACAGAGGAACATATTCAGTCAATGCTGAACTGCTTGAATTCTCAAGCGCAGGACACTGGCCCCACTGAAACAATTTCAGAGGCTCCAGGGACATATGACACTTGCAGCTGCAGTAATGTTCCTCGGACTGCTTCATATTAGACCACTTCCATTGGCTCCACGGCCAAAAAAAACAACACGCACCAACCCTTGGTTGCATTTCTAAGGGCAAGAGTTCCCCTAGTACAGGCATCCAGACATGCTGTTGTGTTCAAGAACGCCTCCACCACAGGCTGGGGTGCACACAATGAGCATACAACTTTAGGGTTGTGGACGGCACATCAATGCAGAATTGCTTACAGTACGTCTCGTTCTTGGCCACTTCAAAATGGCAAGAAAGTATTGGTTCATGTGGACAGCACTGGGAGCATTTGGCAAATCAACCACCAGGATGGTCTACACTCCCGCTGTAAGTGTAGTGAAGTGACTTGTGGCCAGTATGGTGACCCATACTTGGAATTCGTGCTCTGCATTTAAACCATCCAAAGTGCACACACACACACAGCAGTGAACATATACAACGTGAACACACACCCAGAGCAGTGGGCAGCCAATGCTGCGGTGCCCGGGGAGCAGTTGGGGGATTGGTGCCTTGCTCAAGGGTCTCACCTCAGTCGTGGTAGTGAAGGTGGAGAGAGCGCTTGTTATTCACTCCTAACAACTCCTGCCGGACCTGGGACTTGAACCCGACAAGCTTTCATGGCAGCATATGATTCTGGGAGAATAAATATTCTATCCACGGGTGATCCAGCTGATATGGATACACTTTGGAGCTGCACAACTAGACCTGTTTGCCTCTCCAGACACATCACATTGCCAGCTGTTCTATTCCCTGACAGGGGGAATCTTCGGCACAGACGCACTGGAGCACAGCTGGCCCCAGAGCGTTCGCAAGTATGCGTTTCCCCCAGTGCTTACAAATGTTTCACAAATTTACAAATGTTTACAGAACAAGCGGGTACCCAGTGTGCCTTTAGCTTTCTTTATTTCTGTTTTATCACATGATAGAAAATCTAAGGCCTTCTCAAGCGGTACAACTGCATATTTAGCACAAATTAGCTGGCTTAATAGAGACGTATCACCCAAATCAGAAAGAATGTGAAGGTTATGATGACGTGAGAGGTAAGTTATAGTCAGTAGCATATGATTTAAATGGGTAGAGCACATTCACACCCAATCACTTTTATTGTAATCACTTTTAACAATGTTATTTTTATCACAAACAAAAATTTGTTTATGATCAGCTGAGTGGAGTGGAGCAGGAGCGGGAAATGCTGAACCCAGAGTGGAGCTGGAGCGGAGTGATTATTAAATGCTCAGAGCGTGGAGGGGAAATTGTTGGTGCTCCAGTCCGCTCACATACTCTGGTCTCTGTCAGAAAGAAATGCATTAACTGGTGCACTATTTACGGAGGCTATATCTTTAACATCAAACATTTCTGCAGACTCTGTTGATCTTCTCCTTGATTCCTTTAACTCAAAAGTTAAGAATGTTATTGATGCAGAAAATGGAAGGAAGATGAAACTTGAAATTCACTACAGCATCTACTGTATAAAGAGAGCCTTCATTCTTTTAATGGTGAGCTAGCCACAGCTAGAAAGACCTTATTCTTAAAGAAAAAGAAGTAACTATGTCTGTTTTTGAAGCAATTGATAGCAAAATTTTGGAAGAAAAGGTGCAGCACCTTAAATCATTAACCTGCTATCTTGACACACTTACCACATCTTCTTTCAAAAGTGTGCTTAACTGTTCAGAAGCACATCTCTTAGAAGTGGTGAGCACTTCACTTCTTTCTGGAACTTTATCAAACACCCTGAAAGCTGCAGTTGTTAAAAATTTAAAATCAATTTTTATATAATTTTAAAAAGTTTAAACAGAAGGCTAAATGAAGTGCTGTGATATTAAAGTGAATGTACAAGTGTGTTGGTTAATCAGTTGAAAGTAGGACCTCTCAGTTCTATTTGTTTGTTTTATGATGGTCAAAGTAAGGGGTGAAGTAGTGGAATTGTTTTGGAAGGGGTTTTTTTTCACTTAGTGCTGAAGAGTTTTAATAAAGCTTGAAATTGTAAATTTTTAATTCCTTGTTGTTATTGATTATTATTTTTTTTAATTCCATGTGTGATTATTATTTTTAATGACTATTTTACCTCCTTTTATGCGAAGTACTTTGAATTACCACTGGGTATGAAATGTGCTATATAGCCAGTAGGGCAGGGGGATTTAATCGTTGATTAATTCATGCGCATCTCGTCAGTAAAGCCGGTTCTTTGATTAGCGGTAAATCTCAGTTGATACACAGAGCCGTAGATCACTGACGAGGTACGCAATATCATCTTCAGAATCGGCCACACCATACCTGCTTTCCAGAACTGATGATCCTTGCAACAGCCCCTACCTGGTGCATTGAGTGTCCTGGCATCAGTGTCCAGACCTGTGGAATCTCCACGTGTGGTCCCTAGATGGGATGTGAAGGTTCTAGGTGATCTACACTAGGCCGTGGTAGACACCATCACTGCAGCAAGAGCACCCTCTCTACAAGGCATGCCTATATCTTTAAGAGGAGTCTGTTCGTTCAATGGTGTTGCTCTCACCACGAGGTCCCCCAGAGATGCCCAATCAGAGCAGTGCTTTCCTTCCTCCAGGAGGGTTTGAAGTGATGGCTGCAAATCATAATTCTGTAGACGGTGAGTCTTTGGGAAAGCACAACCTGATCATCAGGTTCCTGAGGGGCGCAAGGCTCGTACCTGGAATTCGGGCCGGCTAACTCTCATGTTGTCCTGAGACCCTGGCCCAGATATGTTTCCAAGGTTCCCAACACACTTTTCAGGGACCAGGTGGTGAACCTAAGCACTGCCTTCGGAGGAGGCAGACCCAGCCCTAGCTTTCCTCTGGCCCATTAATGCTTTACACCTATACATAGACCATACGCAGACCTTTAGGACCTCAGAGCAGCTCTCCGTCTGTTAGGGAGACCAGCAGAAGAGAAAGGCTGTCTTCAAGCAGAGGCTGAACAACTGGAAAATTGATGCCATTGTTTTTGTCCACAAGGAGGGTTGTTTCTTCTTGGGTGTTGACGCATGGCGCCTCACTGACAGATATTTGTAGCCATGCAGGCTGGGCAACACCAAACATGTTTGCTAGGTTTTATAGCCTTCATGTGAAGCCAGTGCCATCTCGTGTACTTGTCTCAAGTACCCAGCAAAACCAGAGGAACTGCTTGGTGTCTCATTTGCTGCGCCATTTCCCTCTATGGACCAGATATGTGCAGTTCCTCACAAGGCAGGATGTGGATTCTGCAGCATTCCTTGAAAGGGCACGCTTACCCAGTGTTATCCAGGGATTCCAATTCATTGGTCACCAGTGTGACTCGGAGTGACTGACTGAAAGGAAACATCCCGGTTACGTATGTAACACTCGTTTCCTGAAGGAGGGAACAGAGACACCATGTTCTGTTGCCATGGCCACTGTAGCACCACTGAGTGGCCAGTCCCCAGAACTGGGGAATGTTATATGTAGGAAAATAATATTTTGAAGTGTAAAGCATCCAAGAGAAAAAAAAAACTTCAGGAGTTTTTGTTTGAACATAAAAAAAATAAATAAAAATAAAAAATTGCTTGTGTTTTTCTTAAGATTCTGGAAATTCATTCATTCTTGGAGAAAACAATGGGAAAATTGTGATTTTAAATTAGCGGGATTCAACTTGATGCTGACTGCTATAATAGGTCTGAAAAAAAAAACAACTAAGAAAAGTGAAGGTGTGTTTGGCGCCCCAAAATGTTCTAGGTCTTTAAGGGTTAAAGCATGTCAACATATTCTGTTACACAAAATAATGATCTTTAAAATAGCATCATATGACCCCTTTAATAAAATCAATGTTAACCAAAACATTCTTCTAAATATCATGAAAGAATAAAATGCTAGATTGCTGCCACCAAACCTTTGTGTTCATTTATGGCACTCTGTCATTTATATTGACTTAATATTAAAGCATCTAACAGCAAGTGACATCATAAAAGACTTCCTTGCAGGGAAGTCAACCATATTTTACTGTAAACAGCAGTAGGCCACAAACACATTAATGCACTAGCTTAGAGTGTCTAATTTCAAATACAAAGCCTTTCAGTGAGAGTGGTCGAGCTATAGATAAAAACACTTTATTGTGATAGCTTGATCTCTGTATTGATGATACATGGTTGATGGTTGTAGAGAGAGTCCCCCAAGGTTGGAAATGAAGAAACCATGAAGCTGTGCCATTACTTTCACTGAGTGGATTTACTGTCAGCAGACTCATTAAATAATTTCTCTTTATCAGACAGAATTTATAAAGTACGGCAATATACACTTTGACTTGTAAATATTTAGTCATCATTATACAATAAAAGGTCTTTCTTAGCATTGTTGTGACCGAGAACACCAAACCCTGAATATGCAGAACTAAACTTCATTAGATCAAATACAGGGGTAGAGAGACAGACAGCCATTTCCCTTACATAACAACATTTGTTTTCATGTGTGATACTGCAAAGTAAGGCGTAAGAAATAGCTAGTGAACAAAATAAGGTAGTGACATCCCTGCTGACAAATTCAGCATTGCTGGTCACCAGCATAACGTATGTTTTGCATGTTGGGACCAGCATGGAATGCTTGTTGCTGGTTTGCTAGTCCCCAGAACGGTAAGCAGATGTGCTTGTGGACCATCATAAGGTATGTTTTGCATACTTCTTTGCTTTTTTCTTAGCATGTGTTTGTAGCCAAAGATCAAAATTGAAAATGAATTGTAATAAATTGTTTAATAAAGAAAGAAAACTAACAAAAAATAAATACATTTTGAATCCATGCTGATTTATGCTGGATTTTGATATAAAAACAAAAAGAGAGAGAGAGAGTAAGAGAGAGAGAGAGGTAAAACATGCTCTGGAAAAATAAAAAGAAAAAAGATGGTGTGCTGGGTGAAAGCAAAGAGAGATGCAGCTGTCATTGACATGATATGAAATGCTGCTCCTTAGAGCAGAGGGGACTGTGACGTGACCCGAATGAGCTCACTACTACCATAGAGGATCAATGACAGGAGTCCAGCAGGCACTGCTCAGAATCAGGGCTTACTAATGAAGGCCAGATCCAAAGCTTTACTGTGTGATGCTGATAGGGACCAGTGCTCTCCCAAACTGCGAGACACACCCTCCGCAGGGATATGCCTAGACTCGACCATGCATGAACTTGCATGTTAACCTCCTTAAAGGTACAAACTACAAACACAAACCATTTACAAATGAATTTACAGACAAGTATCCAAATAATGACTACTGAGGTGAGATGGTCAAAACACAAATCCAAGAATTGTACACACAAGGAAAAAATGCCTCACATCTTGCATCACCTCTTGTTAAATTAAGCCCTGCATTCAAAATATTAAAACACATCTAAAAACAAATCACATCAAAAACAAGCATTTTCAAACACCTTCGGCTTAACATGAATTCCTGTTAGATTTTTGTGTGTTAAGTAGAGAATTGTGTGTTGTATTTTGCAGGTTTGGTATGTGGTTCAGGTTTCAGAAATTTGACAAGTTTTTTTGTGTTAACAGTTGACAAAATTGAGAAGCCCATAGCTGTTCATCAAATGTGTTGATGCTCCACTTTAATTAAATTAAATTATCACATTGATAATATATTCAGAACTCTGGTCCCTAATGTTTTTTCTTTCCCACAGTGGAGCAAAAGTAAGGCCTGTTTCTCCTCTGATCTTCTAATACTTCTTTCTGCTTCCTGTTTCAAGTAGTCTCTCTGAATAAGCATGGACTTATGCAAACTATCATGGATAAGGCAGAATGGAGCTGCGTGCATATCCAATATAAGAAGCATTACTTCCACATTCTTTTATGCATTGTAACCTGAATGTAACCCCCTAGCTGCAAAAACATCCACTCTTATATTTTTGGCACTAAGAGAAATGTGTTCAATTACATAAACAACTTGGAACACATAGTGGATTAAACACAGCTAAAATGGCATAAAGCTGACTTATAGCTTAAAGCTCAACTACTTATACACATTTCTAAAACTGTGCATTTTTTTCCAAATGTTATACACAAATCCAAGAACTGCACACACAAAATGCCCCATATCTCTTGCAAAATGAATAACTGCATTCAAAATATCGTCTCAAAACACATAACACATCTCAAAAGCAAAAACTTTTTTTGTTGCAAACACCTTGGCCATAATATTATTTAAAACCTAAAGGTCTTCTTTCATAAACTCTTATGTACATTTCTCTACAAGATTGAAAGTAATTGGCAGAGAGATGTTGAAATAATAAAACAGAAAACACGAAAGCAAGATTAAAACCAAACTTTTGTAAGCATTTGTGGTTGTGAATACAGTATTACACAGTACAAAAGAAAAGAAATACATCAACCATGTGTAGTTGTGATTAGACAAAAGAAAGTAGACAATTGTGATAACTGATGTGTGAACTCTGCTGCAGCTGGCCACATATTTGGATGGGTGGGAAGATGCTTCAGGCAGGGGGTTGAAGGGGAGATTGGGTTGGTGAAATCACCTTGATTCAGTGCAGTGAACCTTTGATGTGCCTGAAGCTGACTTGGCTAGCCCTGAGCAAAGCATATGCCTTAAAACTCAAATCCAGCTTGACGTACTGAAATCATAACCATATGCAAGAATTCCACCTTCAGAAACACTGTGGCTCCACAGAGCTGGTGGACGAAGCATTAGCCAGCGATAACAAAGAGCAGGTTAGATGACGGTGGGAGTCTGAGGAGGAGATGGAGGTAAAGGGATGGGACATAGCACGAAACTGGGAGGGGATGTCAGGAGGCATGTAGTGCATAAAAGGTTTGGTTAAGGATCAATTCCAAAATTTCTGAACAGAGCTAGACTACCTAAAATGGAAGTTTCTCAGGAGTGATTAGACATCGAGTGAGGCGAATTGTAGAGCAAGAAAAAATGAGTGAGACTGAGAGGTTTGACTGACTGAAAATATATAAAAATACTTGGCTTTTGGAGCAAAGATTTGGAGGTTTGTCTCATGTCCATCTTATGCATTGCAAATTGTATGCACAGTTAACTAAATGTCAGTTATCTATAACACTTTTTAAAATAATATACTACTATTTTTTAGATAGTACTGTGGTATGTATAGCTGTAACAAAGTAATATACTATGATTAAAATTCTGCTCCACCTCGAACAGTCTTATTTGAAGATTTGTGATGTTTTTTTTTTTTTTTTAGTATAGGATTCTTAGTAGTGTCCTTCTTAGCACATGTGCTTGAGTGAAATGCACTGAAGGGCTACTGTGTGATGTGTTTTTGTCTGTGTAATGACTGTCAGGCAGCTTGTGGTTGCTGTTTTCTGGGGTCTGTTACCTCCTCTCTTAATCAAATCATGTCTTTTGGCTAGAGGACATCCTTCATTAAATGTATCAGGAAGGGAGCATATTGTGCCTCACTGAAGCACGATGGGTTGTGCCCCCTACAAATTCCTTTGCGCTATGCAAGATGGGCCAAGCATACTGCACCCAGATGTCAGGTTTATTTGAATAAAATAGGCTCATTGTGTGGACACCCTGGTCTGTCCCTGAGGGAGAAAAGGGGGAGGCTGGGTAAATGAATACTGTGGGGGGTTTCAGCATTGAAGGAAAGTGGAGAGAAGAGGACGGGGCAAGGAAGGAGTTTGCTTAGCTTAGCAGTTCCATCTGGCTCTGCTAGAATCTATGTCAGAGTCAGAGAAACTGCTTCTCATAAAAGAGCTAAAGGAAGCCAGCGGAAGCCGAATGTTCTACAAGGACAAGAACATTACTGGGAATGTCGCTTAGCCTGGGGCGAATCCACAAGTTGGCTGCCATGGCCCCTTCCTCCACTTTCCGTACTCCTCCTCCTCACTCCCTCTTTCCAAAAGAACAAGAGACAGCCCAGACTGATCGGAATTCCATCTGTTGGGGAATGGCCAAGTGACAGCAGAGAAATACAGGCATCTGGTCTCCATTTCTGTCAGGCTGGTGTTCCAGCTTACATCTTACAGCTGGGAGAGGAGAAGGGAAAGAAGAGGGTGCTGGCAAGGGACTAGAAAGAGGGAGTGTGCTGGCACTCTCAGGCTTCTTGTCCATTTTTCACACATCACCCCACATACTAACAGGAGATGTCTAGAAAGATGCACACACACGCACACACACACAAGCTCTCTTCTTAAGAGTTATCAACAGTCACGACTCGGACAACATATCAGAACAAAAGCAATAGAACAAAGGAGCATGTGAATCCAGCATGCAAGACTTTGGCAGCCAGCAAACGCTCAAACATGCACGTGTGCTCTTCTACTCCCATTTAAGAGTACGCTCCAAAGTATTCTCTGCTGATCATATTCACTTTATGGATCATTTAGACTTGAATTTTTACATTAATCTTGCATTGAGTTATGGTACACTTTTTAATGGTATACTTTATAATAGTGCATATCATTTTAGTACATATTTAAAGTATTATATAAATAATTATAATATATATAATATATTACAATAAATTATAATTATAGCCACACAATAATCTAATTAAAAAATTTACATTATATATAGATAGTGATGAACGTTCTTGAATATCAAGGTGAACACATTTAAAATGTTGTAGTTGTAGTTATCAATTTTACTTATAATCAACACAACATTACACAATCAAAATTTAATGTAGAAAAAGTAGACTTAAGGTATATTACTCTGTTACAAAATTAAACGGTTGTGTTTGAAAAAGGAATCAATATACTTCCTGTTAGATTTTTGTGTGTTGCATAAGAATTGTGTTTTGCAAGAAGTGTTTTATGAAATTAAAGGCCAGGAATTTGTATGTATTTGCAGATTTGGTGTGTGATTCTGGTGTTTGAGTGTCAGGTTTTAGAAACCGTGTAAAGATTTTGAAACAAGTAAAGATTTTGTGTGTAAGCAGTTGAAAAAAAAAAGTTATATTTATTGGCATGAATAGAGTAGTAGATTCACTGTTTTTAGACAATGTTTGTGCTTTCTGCTTGCTTGCTTGCTTGTTGTATAGTTAAAATAGAAAGGTAAGCAAAGTATATGCCTATGTATAAAATTATATATCTCAAGACGTCCAATAAATTGTTAAGAGCAGAAACATTTTGGTCTGAGAGTACAAAAAGAAGACAGAAGAGAGGAAATGTACAATGGTAGTGTATCTGGTGTGTAATGCAGTAGTGCATTAAGATTCTGCATCAAGGAAATCACAATTGTGTGTGTGTGTGTGTGTGTGTATGACAAGCAATGGTTTTGACTTCAGAGAGAAAGTGTTGTTGACTTATTAGTGGTGACAGGTATGTTATCTAGGAGACAGCTTGACAGCAGATGGAAGGAAATTGAGAATGAAAAAGCAGAAGGGGATTATTAATAAACTACAGAGTTTAACAGTGACCCAGGAACACTCTGACTCAATAGAGAACAAAACACATCACACTGTATGTGAATGCCAGACACAAAACACGCAAAACCGACCATCTCCAGCTGACTGCTACTGTACTCAGAAACCCTCCACTTTCCCCAGCTCCACCTATAGATCTGCTACAGACTGATCAAAAACAGCTTAGCTGAAGTCAAGTTCTAAGATAAGTGAATGCTCTTTTAATCCATAAGTGATCCATTTCCAAAAACACAAACATAAAATATTATTTGAAATGGTAGCCTACTAGAAACACTATACTCATTTTAATTAAACAAATACAATTAAGAAATGTTAAAAATATTGATATTTGTTATAGTTGTAAATAAGTATGTATTATTTTGTAAAATGTATGATTTTGTTTGTGTAATATTTTTGTAAAGTTATCATTTTAAAGCACAATGCTTTTGCTCACATAACAATTTGATGTGTTTTTTATCAGAAGAGGGTTGAGTCCCCTTTAAAGTTCAGGTACAAGTCAGGTCATTCATATTATTATGGACTGTTGGTAATTAAACTGATTTGGTTATAACTTTTATATTTCAAATTATGATGTTTATCAAATTATATTCTTTTATGTTACATAATTTATGTTATAGCCTAAACATTTATTTGTAATACATTTTATGATGAATCAAATCAAATATATATTTTTAAAAAGCTACTATTTGTAATGTCTACTTAATACTTTCTCATTTAACACAAAAAAGATCTTTTGTGTGTAATTTCACATCCAAATTTGCGATTAATTTGACTAATTAATTAAAACATTGTGTATTTAATTTGATTAAAAAATAGGTTTTGATAACATTAAAAGATAACATTAAAATAAATGCTATCTGATCCATTATTAATGTGTCCTAAAATTACACTCAAACGCACTGTACGCATGCATACATAAACAATCACTTTGTGTCTTTTCACATTCTGATTCTTTCTCTCTTCCACACCTCTTTCTTGTCTTTTTTAGCATGAAATATTTATGAGTTTAGAATTAAGATTCTTGCGCACATGCTCCTGCTGGCACCTTCCGTGGGTTGTGACATCATGTGTCAAGACTCTGATTAACAGTGCTCAACACTCTGCCTCTAGACTGACAGACAGATGAGGTTGAGAGGAGAGCTAGCAGGTAAATAACAAGAAAACAAGTCAAAAAAAAAAAAACAGACAAAGAATAGACAGCCAGAGAAGAGAAGAGAAGAGAAGAGAAGAGAAGAGAAGAGAAGAGAAGAGAAGACAAGAGAAGAGAAGATTAACACAAATGTATTAAATACAAATTTTCTTTAGTACATCAATACTAGTTCACCGATTCCTCAGTCATGACATTATTTCTTGATCTTTTAGTAAAATATGAACCAAAGACACTCTTCCAAAAACAATCATTAGAGAAGAAGACATTCAGAAACCATCTTTTAAAAAAAAATTTAAGAACAAGCTGTTCTTCATAAATACAACATAAAATTTCCCTTACACACCACATTTCTCTGAAAGTTCTTAAATCTCGCACCAAATCATAGTAAGCAAATTCAATTTTTAATCTATTTGCAATTAAGCCCTTCAGCATTTTCACTGGGTCTACTCCACCCATACCCAGCATTTTATTCTTTCTGGTCTTCCAGATTGTCAATTTTGCCGTACCTATAACATAATTTAAAAAACAAAATGTTGTCTTTTTTGACATTCTGTACTTTACACCTCCTATAAAAACACATTCTGAAAAACTTTCACCAAAACATCTACACCATTTCACTAGTTCGTGCTTGTCGGTAATGATAAATAGCGAAGCATGTTTGGCGTGCTGTCCTGGGGGAATAATCAGGGTTAGGAGGGCTGCCGAGCCCTAGGGCGGACAGCCCTAAGGACT
>JAUMHE010000169.1:0-10939 GCA_032359235.1 Enteromius mattozi | reverse complement strand
GTGTTTGCTGCTTCTTTTCAAGAAAAATAAAAGCTTGTTTTACCAGAGAATATCAGTGTAGGCAAACATCAGCGCTCCTAGAGGTCATTTTTTTCAGATTCCAAAGGTTGTAGTACACTCATAGTGGGCTGACTGATTTACTACAGGTAAAAGTTTGCCAATACCAGCCTTACTGTACATACAGTAAATTATTGTTACAATAAAACAATTACTGTACTTCACCAAAATCATTTTTTCAGATTCCAAAGGTTGTAGTACATTCCTTATGGTCAGACTGACTTACTACAAGTGAAAGTTTGACATTGACACTTATACTGTATATACTGTAAATTATTATTCTAAGAAAAAAATTACTGTACTTCACCAAAATTATTTTTCACTTGGAGATATGCTCATGGCCATATAAAAATGTAGACGTTTGTATGTTTCTAATATTTAAGCAGAGTGGCTTACGAACGCAATGCAAGTAAAGAAGCTGACTTTTGCTGATGAAACTTCAAAACTATTTTCTTCAATAAATTTTTCTTTAATTGATCACATCTCTGACTCCGGGTCTTCATTCAACATATCTAGACCCTGGGTTTTAGTTCCCCAACATCATAAACTTCATTTACTGAGTATGTATTCAATTACTTTTTACTGTACTTGTTTTTTATTTTATTGATGTCATCAAATACATTTTCCAAGTTTTCATCTTTTGATTAAAAAGTGTTTTCAGGGACTACTTACGGAAAGCATATTCAAACAATGGCAAATTTTCTTATGTAGTTAGTTATTGCATAATGAAACCGGTTAACATATATATATATATATATTTTTTTTTTTTACATATTGCATTCTTATGTTTACCACAACTTAACATGTTTAACAAAACTTCACATATAGCACACATGCTGTGTTTCAAATATTAATGGGGTGACTCTCGACTTTCATAATGGTTTTTAAATGGTACATTCTAACCCCCTACACGAACCCTACACACCAAACACACCATCACTACATGCATTTTTTAATGTATAAAAAACAATATTCTGTATTATTTGCAAGACTGATTCCTCATGGAATCCGCATGGAATAGCATCGTACAAAAAAACAAAAAACAAACCATCTTAGTGGTAACATTTCGGGGGTTAAAAGAACCACACACTGTTATGAAGCGGACAGACGCTGAAGGTAAGTAGTAATCAATGATGTTATTTATTTTCAGAGATGAGTTCAAACAAAGGAGAAGTGCAATTCAAAGAGGTGAGTAAACAGTTCGTAGAATAATTTGGAGAGTGGAACTTGAGAATGATGTTAATCCTTTCCTTCCACAGATAGCGGCACCACACACCACAGATGACGGGGAGAACACTGGAGAAGATCCTGGAGACTGGAGAGGAGCAGAACTGGAAGATCACAAGGAAATAGCAGGTAAGTAATACAGGTAGATAATACAGGTTAGTCGCTATGGAGTTAGCGTGAGTCCACTTCACAGGAACGAGCTTGGACGATGTGAGCAGTGTGGTGTGTGGTTTTATGTGACTTGGGATTGGTGCTGGCATTGGTGTCAGGTGTGCAGACAGGGGATGACAATTAGAACTCTGGTGACTGGGATCGTTGTGAGGGAGTGAAGGTGGAGCCTGGCGTGGATGTAACATTACCCCCTCCTCCAGGGCCCCCTCCCGAGGCGAGACCCCTCCGACGTCATGGTGGTCGCCCTCTACCTCGAGGTGCTGGACGATCTGGATGGGTGTTATGGAAATCGGTTAGGAGTGTGGGATCCAGGATGTTATCACGAGTTATCCAGGCTCTCTCTTCAGGACCGTAGCCTTCCCAGTCTACCAGATATTCGAGGTTACCACCACGACTTCGGGAATCCAAGATGTCCCGGACAGTATAGATGGCTCCATCATCGACGATTAATGGAGGAGGGGGTTCTTCTTCACGGCCAGGCTCTGTGGAGGCAAGGAGAGGGTCATGGTAAGGTTTGAGGAGTGAGACATGGAAGGTGGGATGAATACGGTACTGTGGTGGTAGTTGAAGTCGAAATTTTACCGGGTTGATCTGCTCCGTGATAAAGGGACCAACATACCTGGGACTCAGCTTCTTACAGGGCAGGCGTAGGCGGATGTCCCGAGTAGAAAGCCATACCTTTTGGCCAACCTGGTAATCTGGAGCTTGGATTGTCGTCGGTCAGCTGTGGTTACCTGCCTACGCACTGCCCTCTGTAGATGTTGATGTGCTTCGTCCCAGACCCTCTCACTCTCCCGGAACCAGTAATCGACAGCCGGAACATCAGATGGTTCTCCATTCCATGGGAAGAGTGGGGGCTGGAATCCGAGTATGCACTGGAAGGGCTGAGTCCGGTGGTGGCTTGGCGGAGTGAATTCTGTGCATACTCGGCCAAGCCCAGAATCTGGTTCCAGGTGTTTTGGTGGCCGGTGCTGAAGGTACGGAGGAACCGCCCACTTCTTGGATCTTCCGTTCGGTCTGTCCATTGGTTTGTGGATGATAGCCTGAGGAGAGGCTAACGGTCACACCTAGGAGACGGAAGAAGGCCTTCCACACACGTGAAATAAACTGAGGTCCGCGGTCAGACACAATATCCTCTGGGATTCCATAGGCACGGAAGACATGATCGAACAGAAGAGTAGCCGTTTCCCAGGCTGTAGGAAGTCCTTTGAGTGGGAGCAGACGACAGAATTTAGAAAATTGATCCACAATTACAAAGATGCACATGTTACCTTCTGAAGATGGCAGATCGGTGATAAAATCGACTCCTAGGTGTGACCAGGGGCGGTTAGGTACAGGAAGTGGAACCAACTTGCCAGATGGAAGATGACGTGGAGTCTTGGACATCGCACATTCCCGACACCCTCTCACGTACCTCTGCACGTCCTGATCCATCCTGGGCCACCAAAACCGATCTTGAATGAGTGAGAGGGTTCTGTTGGTCCCTGGATGTCCTGTGCCCAGTGAGGTATGAGTTGTATGGATGAGCGGAATGCGTTCAGTGGGTGGTACAAACCGGAGATGAGGTGGACAGTCCGGCGGAGGAGCGGGTGCTGGATCGGTTGCGGCTGGAGGGGTTGTCCATTGAATCGGATTCACAAACATTTCCTCAGGGTGAATGGGTTCAATGGCCTCCGGGGACTCCTCAGAAGAATGTATGCGTGATAAGGCATCTGCTTGGATGTTCTTTGGACCTGGTCTGTAAGAGATGGAAAAGTTAAATCGGGTGAAAAACAAGGCCCAACGAGCTTGCCTGGGATTCAAACGTTTTGCATCACGCAGATATTGCAAATTCTTGTGATCTGTTAAAACTTGAAGAGGATGGATGGACCCCTCCAGCCAATGTCTCCATTCTTCTAGTGCGAGCTTGATAGCTAGCAGTTCCCTGTTACCGATGTCGTAGTTTCTCTCCGCCGGACTGATTTCTTGGAGTAATAGGCACATGGACGGAGTTGAGATGGCCTCCCCTGCTGCTGCGACAAAACGGCTCCTACGCCGGTTGTAGATGTGTCCACTTCGACCACAAATGGAAGTTGAGGATTTGGATGAATTAAAATGGGTGCAGTGGTGAAGGCTTGTTTGAGTGATTTAAAAGCTTGGGTGGCTTCGTTAGTCCATGCTAGGGTTTTGGGTTTGCCACGTAACAGGGACGTGAGTGGACTAGTCTTGGTGCTGTATTCTCAATAAACCTTCTATAAAAATTAGCAAAACCCAAGAATCTCTGGAGTTCTTTGATTGTGTTGGGAACAGGCCACTCAGTGATTGCCTCAATTTTACTGTCATCCATGCTTACCCCGTTTTGGTCAATGTTGTAACCCAGGAATTGGACGTGATTCAGATGGAAAGCACACTTTTCAGCTTTCAGACAGAGTTTGTGTTCCCGAAGTCTGGTTAAGACCTTTTCGACATGGCCCTTGTGTTCTTGGAGGTTAGTGGAAAAAATTAAAATATCATCAATATAAATGACAAAGAAGTCACTGAGATAGTCTCGGAAAATCTTGTGCATGCAATTCTGAAACACTGAGGGGGCGTTGGCTAGCCCATACGGCATGACGAGATATTCGTAGTGGCCAGTAGGGGTAACAAAAGC
This sequence comes from Enteromius mattozi, assembly GCA_032359235.1. Classification (NCBI taxonomy): domain Eukaryota; kingdom Metazoa; phylum Chordata; class Actinopteri; order Cypriniformes; family Cyprinidae; genus Enteromius; species Enteromius mattozi. The sequence goes on along the minus strand of JAUMHE010000169.1, from coordinate 6,855 downwards.
AGTTTTCCACTCGTCCCCCTCTCTTATACGGATTAAATTGTATGCGCTTCTTAAGTCCAATTTAATGAAAACCTTTGCTCCTCTGAGTCTTTCAATGGCTGAGGGGACGAGTGGTAAGGGATACTTAAATTTTACAGTGACTTTGTTTAAGGCCCTATAGTCAATGCAGGGTCGCAACCCACCGTCCTTTTTACCCACGAAGAAGAAGCTGGAAGCAGCAGGGGAAGTAGAAGGTCGAATGTAACCTTGGTGGAGTGCCTCTTGGATATACTCCTCCATGGCCTTGGTTTCTGGGATGGATAATGGATAGATTTTCCCTTTGGGCACAGGAGCATCCTGGAGCAGATCAATGGCACAGTCCCATGGTCGATGTGGTGGCAGGCGGGCCGCTCTCTTGGGGCAAAAAACATCCTGAAAGGCATGATAACATGATGGTATATCAGTTGATTGTTGATTTACCGGACTTTCAATGGATGTTGAACATAGAGGAATGGATGATGGTTTGGGTAATGGAAGACTTGGAAAACATTGGAGCAGTTGGAGTTCCACTGTAGTATTTTGCCTGAGCCCCAAGAGAGGTGTGGATCGTGCCTCGCCAGCCACGGGCGCCCTAGGACCACTCCGATGGTTGAACCCTCCAGAACTTAAAGCCAAATCTCTTCTTCATGGAACAAACCGACTCTCAGATGTAGGGGTCCGGCACTTCGTTTGATTTCTTTCTTCGTCAGGGGTTGACCAGTAACCGATTGGACCTTGTAAATTACTTCCGTAGCTTTGGTCTTGAGGCCGAGTTGGCGGGCGAGTTCCCCAGAGATGAAGTTGCCGGCGGACCCCGAGTCGATGAGAACGGCCACTGTGAATGTGACACCATTAGCAGTAAGAGTTATATTTGATGTAAGAGGATTCATCTTCTCCTGCATAGAGAGGATAGTACTCACCATGGGCCGAGGAGGTCGTGTGGGGCAGTCATTGATGTGATGGTTGGACTGCCCACAATACAGACATAACCCCATAGTGAGTCTACGTTGACGTTCTTGTGGAGATAAACGATGAGAATCCACTTGCATGTGTTCATGAGTTGGTTCTGGAGGGTTGTGGTCAACTGACGGGCTGGGGGTTCTTATTACAGTGCTTGAGGCTGTCGTGGAATATGAGGTCACTCGCGCTGAGCATCGGATGGTAAGTTGAAGAAATTTTTCTAATCCAATGGAGTCGTCGTGCGGGGCCAGCATGAGTCGAAGGTTGGGCTCCAATCCTTGTCGAAAGGTGGTGAGTAATGCTCTTTCGTTCCAGCCACTAACGTGCGGAAGCGAACGGTATACTCTTGTATACTCATAGAGCCTTGTTTGAGGTGATACAACTCCTCACCAGCAGAGGTCTCTTGATCCGTTCGTCCGAAGACCTCAAGGAAGTGTTGGGAAAAGGTTGCAAACGAACTCACTGCTGGCCCGGCTTGGGTCCAAATAGATGAACCTGAAAGACAGGAAATAAGATAGCCGATCTTGGCATTATCAGTTTGATACAGTTGTGGGTGAGTTGCAAACGTGATGGAGCACTTTAAGAGAAATCCCCTGCAATCCCCCGCCACGCCAGAGTAGGGCGTCGATCGCACCATGGGACAGGCAACAACAGCTGTAGAAGAAGAGTTGTTTACGGAAGGAGTGGGTGCTGGTGTTACCGGAGGATTCGGTGCTGTGGGTGTTGGTGTCGTGGCTAGGATTGCTCGGTGAAGGTTATCCACGATCTCCTGGAAGGGATCGGGTGAACTCATCCTTGCAGTCTCTGGTCCAAGCTTCTGTAATGAAGCGGACAGTAGTAATCAATTAAGTTATTTATTTTCAGAGATGAGTTCAAACAAAGGAGAAGTGCAATTCAAAGAGGTGAGTAAACAGTTCATAGAATAATTTGGAGAGTGGAACTTGAGAATGATGTTAATCCTTTCCTTCCACAGATAGCGGCACCACACACCACAGATGACGGGGAGAACACTGGAGAAGATCCTGGAGACTGGAGAGGAGCAGAACTGGAAGATCACAAGGAAATAGCAGGTAAGTAATACAGGTAGATAATACAGGTTAGTCGCTATGGAGTTAGCGTGAGTCCACTTCACAGGAACGAGCTTGGACGATGTGAGCAGTGTGGTGTGTGGTTTTATGTGACTTGGGATTGGTGCTGGCATTGGTGTCAGGTGTGCAGACAGGTGATGACAATTAGAACTCTGGTGACTGGGATCGTTGTGAGGGAGTGAAGGTGGAGCCTGGCGTGGATGTAACACACACTCACACACACATGCACACAAACATTTTTATTGTTGGTTTAACTTTAAAAAGTGTGTGATCTGTTTGCCTTACAAAATTACTTAATGCAAAGTTAAAGATCAATTTACAGAAACTGAAAATATCATGTTATCTGATCAATATTAATTGTTTAAAAGTTCAGTTAACAAAATAAAAGAAAACAATTTTGTTATCAAACCATAAAAAGTACATGGATTGTTCTAAAAGAATCCAAAATAATTTTCTGTAGAAAAACGTTGTTTTTTTTTCAAGATTTTTTTAATTGTTGGAATAAAAGGATTTAAAGAAAAAATATTGTATCAAAGTAAAAAAAAATGGTATGTGTTTTTATACATATTTCTTTTGCCAGGTTTAATTACTTTAGTTTTGAACTACGTAAAGTGTATGAGGGCATGACATGACATGCACCATTTGTGTTAACTTCAGACATCAGAACTGGTGAGTAGTATAACAGTTGTATTTTAATGTAAAAGTCATAAGTCTTTAACCTTACGCTGACAATGTAGGTTGGTTTGATAAACTCCTTAGATAAAACATGAATGTTTCAAAATATGAAACTAATGGTAAGAATTACATAAATTCATAGCAATTAATAATGATTTAAGTATTAACTGTAAAGTTTAATGCGTTATCCCGCTCCCTCTTGTGGACAATATTAGAATTACAACACTTCACTTGATGTTTTAGCATCCAAACTTTATGCCTTGGGATTCAAAAACTTATTATTGTTTGTGTCAGTCTTAACCTAAGAAATATGTAGCCTAAAGTTAGTTTCCATTAAAGAATATACAGTTAGTTGGTAGAGTAAGCATTTCATTTTTTAGATTTTAAGCCTTCTACTTCAGCATTATGCATTAATGTTTCACTATTTTATATTAGTTATTGTCATATTTCTTTATTACAATTTCATTTGTACTTTAACTTTCTAAACTTTGTAGATTATGACTCGTGGTAGGACACATAAGCCAGCAGGTGGGCTTTAGCAGGTGGTTTCAGTGTTTTGGTGAAAGAGTTCTCAAAACTAAATATATAGGACATCCCATTCCCAGTTCTGAGATCTGGACTAATCTTTCCCTGTCAGTTTTTGGAAATGACAACAAACAGAACAAACATTGGTTGTGGGTTATTTGGCATGACAACCACAGGGGACTAAAAGACCAAGTGCTGCTAGCAAGGAAAATTAAAAAGAGGCAGCCTCCAGATACTCGTGCAGAAGAAAAGCTTCATGGTGACACCAATTTCACAGAAGAAAGGCCTACAGAAATTGGGACACTTTGTATATCACAAGACTCAACACACAGTAACAGTCAATTACATGACAGTGAAGATGATGTTGCTGATACCACATGGGAGAGTGCTGATGAAAATGAAGACCCGTTACAGGATGATACTGACAAAACAAACACCAACAAAGCTACTCAGTCTTGTGCTGTTGATCAGGAAACTGTTGGGACTGCAGTTAATGTAAGTGAAATTCCTGAAGATCTAACCAGCAAAGAAAGTGACGTACATACTAGTTCGATAGAGTTCAGTGAAATGTCAACTGATTTTGTCAAGGAAAGGACAAATGATTTTGACTCATTAGTTACAGCAACAGAAACTGCTGAAAAGGACAGTCAACCACAGAGAAATCCAAAGAAGATTAGAAAGGTTTGTTCTGTTCCAAAAAGCTTTAAAATTTCACAAAAAGAAATGGAGATCAATAAAACCTAAAATAGGTTCAGTGCAATTAAGGAAACCATTGACTCATATCATATATGAGGCATTCAACAAAGTGAACCCTAACTGTGTACTTGCCTTCAAGTACCAAAATGCCAGATTGATGCACAGCAGGAAAAAGAATTCTGCTTTTGTAAATATTCGTGCAGTTTGCACATTTTCAACGTGCAAAGCTCAGTACATCTTTGTAATGAAGAGAAAACCTACAAGCATACAGAGAAAGGTTTTCATGACTGTTTATCGCCATGGACAAATCTGCCATTTAAAAGAACACACTCGAAAACGGCAGGCATCCAATGTTCGTAGAGGAAAAATCGCAAAAGTCATCCATAAAGGAGTGAGCAATGTTTACTACAGTAAGCTCAGGAGGACTCCTGTGGAAGAAATAATGGCAGACAAATCATTTCCTCTGAGGTAAAGAATGCTGCATCACTACATGACAATGTATTGTTGGAAATGCATTTAACACAACAAATTATGAAGGAATGTGACACCAGTTACACTTGGTGTGGAGAAAAAGGTATCCTAAGTGTTGAGAGAGAAATTCAGGTCGAGACAAATTGATCCTTCAGAAGAATTTATTCTTGTACAAGGACTCATCTCACAATCAGAAAGGAGAAGAGTGAGGAGCTCTCACCTCTTCTGTTTTTATATATACACACACACACACAAACATTTCTCAGAACTTGTCTCATTTACATAGAATTCTGAACACATGCACACTCTATATCCGTATAAAAAAAAAGCATTTCCATAAAAGGTATTGATTTCAGCTTAAACACTCTGTATATATCTCTTAAATCAGAAAACAACTCCATATAGGGAGTTCACCCCAGCCTTAAGGGCAATAGAAGATATCACATCTTTTTGAACTCTGCTTGCACAACTTCTGCTTTTCAGTCTTTAGCTGGCATCCTGAAATAACTAACAGGATGCAGCATCTTGCAGCCCTCAGACACTCTCTGCATAAAACAGCATGTGCAGATAATTAAAACATTTCTTAAGCACACAATAAAAGCTAAACTCTTTAATACTCATTTTTCCAATACACACTGGAAAGGGAATTTCAATCTTAGCGACACATATGAGGAAAAAGCCACCAGTAACCCTCTATTTGGATGCCACTGGTAGTGTGGTGTCTAAAATACCAGAACAGAAAAAGAGAGTGCTTTACTATGCCCTTGTTTTGGCAGGTCAGGGCCATGGCACACCACCTTTGCCCATTGCTGAAATGCTGTCAAATGATCACACTGTGCCATCTCTTTCTTTCTGGCTGATGCAATTTTTACACAACCTGTCAAAGTTCACTACACTTACAATCAGGTACTTGGAAACAGATTATAGTTGGGCACTTATACAAGCTGTTCTACTGGCTTTCAATAAAGAGAACATTCTGTCATACCTTGACATATGTTTTGATGTTTGCCAGGGCAAGGATGATGGGATGGACAGCAAAAGCTTCACTGTTATACATCTTTGTTCAGCCCATGTGCTTAAGGCTGTGGCCCAGGCCATTTGCAGGCATGTGACAGACAAAGGACACAGGGAGTTTGTGATTTTTGTGTTCGCAAGATTGCAAAATAGCCAGACTCTAGATGAAGCAATTCGGATCTTTCAGGCTCTTTGCATTGTCCTTAATACAAGGACAAATACTACTTCCGTAAAGGAGAGTGTTGAGGCTCTTCAGAGGCTGATTCAGTGCTTCATCCTGGACATAGACATGCCAGAAGTCCAGATGAACACTGCAGATGATAAGTATGAGCACTCTAAAACAATTGTGGGAAGGTCTTGCTTCTCAACTGTCTTTAGAAGAGCATTTGATGAGGCAACTAAAGCAGTCACTCAAGAGGAAGAGTCTTCAGAAGAGAACCTGTACTACAGTCCAGGCGTCATTCAAACACTTTTTAACACATACATGGCTATCTTTCCCTTGTGGAGTGGAGTAATGCTGGGTGACCTAAAAAGACATGCTGCAGACAAAGACATTACATCAGTGGAAGATGGAGGACAAAGACAAGACAACAAGACAAGAGAAACTAATTGTCATGTAGAAGGATGGTTTTCCATTGTTAAGCAACACATCCTAATGAAAGCTCGTAGACTTGCGGGACTGTGGGCAGGCAACTTTGTATGCAAAATGTACTCTTCTCTGCAAGGACGATACACAGAGCATATAATGCAGCATGGCTTTTCTCTAAAAGTTCTCCAAAAACCTCAGAATTTAAAGGATATCAAATTTGCAGAAGAATCATGGGGGAAAAAAGAGAAACTGACTGCTTCTACGATGGGAGAGTCCAAGTTTTACTCCATCCCAAATTCATTACCACATCCTAAAAGGAAGCAGTTAAAGAAGCCCAAAAAGTGCATGGAGCAAGATATCTCAATTACAGTAACAGAAAAGAATGAAAAAGAGCAACCTACAAAGCTTGGAGAGGCTACATTTGCTCCCGAAAAGAAGCAGCAAAGGAAGCCCAAAGCGCAAGACCATATACCAATAAATATACAAGATGGAGTATGTAAATTACACAATATAATTATATTAGTCTGAAAAGTATTATAAAATAATTAATGTAAAATCACAACTTGAATTTGATTTACAGCCAGAACAACTTTGGCAAAATAAGGAATGTGAAGTGGTTGTAGCTGCCCAAAAAATGGCAAACAACAAGACATGGATGTCTCTGAGACAGAGCGACTTCATTATGTCACAAGCCGCACCTCCGTGGCTCTCTCCGGTCAACTGCAGCGGGAACCTTCGCCGGTGTCACGATCAGCTGATGTGCCAGTCCAGCTATGGATGGCACTTCAGCCCTTCATGAACTGTATTTGTCTTTTGCCC
>JAUMHE010000167.1:9691-21935 GCA_032359235.1 Enteromius mattozi | reverse complement strand
TAAAGCTCAAAGGCAGTTGGTCTCTCTGGCGAGTTCCCATATGTAACGTCGAAGTGATTCGACTGAAAGGGTAACTATCGGTTAATTAATCGGTTATCGGCAAGTGTGGTTCAACCTAGCTATTGGTATCGGTAAATTTCAATATCGGTCGACCTCTAGTAGACTCCCTATTATTTAAATCGCAGACGGGTATCCGTGCTTGGAACGATTGAATGAGGAATCTACCAACACATATCTATGGGTACAACAATGAGCATGATGTTATTGTTTACACAAGGATACGCTGAGCAGCCATGCCATCATTTTCCAAATTCTCAGTTTTGCTCTGTTTTAACAGTAGCAAAAGTTATGCGTTTTAAAACGAAAATGCACTAGTGTAAACTAGGCCTGAGAGACTCCTTTAAGCTTAATTCGGATGATATTAGTATACTGCATATATATTAAATTAGATATAAAATTATTAAAAACGTAGCAGACTGATTTCTTTTCTTTACAGATGACTGTGTTCATTTTGCTTTAGAAAGACATGCCTCTCATTGGTATTGAACTGATGTTTAGCACATTTGAAACACAAGTGTTGAATCCCCTTTATAATATATGCTGAACACCTCTGTTGTAGCATTAGAATCTGATTACAATGAGCAGGCTGAACCCTAGAGCTCCTTTGCTATTCCGCTTCCTGCATAACTGGAAATGAGGTGGACATAATTCAGCTCTCCATACTACCCCGCTGCTGTAAGACGAGAGTCCCTCCACAGCCTGGCCACTTTCAGTGCCCCAGCACAGCCTGTTAAAGCCATCAGATTCTGGCCAGGGAGCCAACCTCAATGGACTTGCTCTTCCAAATGCAGCCATTCATCCATCTGCTCAGCCCTATTTTTGACTTCAATCTCAGTTGATCAAAGCTGCACAATGTCCAAGCCTTTCTATCTCTAAGCAGCTGTGGATGCTCTAGAGGAAGATTGCAGCTTTAGGGGCGGTGCATGAAGCAAAAGGTTATAAAAAGCTGGGTTATATGTAATGTCAGGCATCAAGACACAACATCTCTTTCTCTCTTTGGAAACCTGTCAGGGATGAAATCAGCTAGCATGACAAGAAATTCTGATATATTTCTTATCATGAATGCTGATGTTATAAGACCACAAGCTGGTAGACTGGAGGCACTTAATGCTGAAATCACTCAAGGCCATTTACCACAACTAGCAAAAAGCTTCTCTTTTATTCATGTGTTTATTGGCTTTTCCCGAGGAGAGGAGCTCATGGAGCTTCACAGATAGAAACGCAGAATGTTGTGGTTGTGATGATACAGATGGAGAGAGATTTCATTTCAGAAACTGAAGCCGTTTAGCAATCCCAGATGTACAATTTGAAATGATGTTTTAGAGAATATTTTCAGCTTGTCAAGTAAAGCGAGAGAAAGGATCTGGTTAGAGCAGTCATCTAGAGCTACAGGTTATTGTGTTCTTGGCATTACACACAGAGCACTGTCAGAGCCAGATAACAGCAGGCCCAAAATGATAAAGCCATGTGTTATTTATATCTGTGTATGACAGCTGACCTGCATTCAGAGCCTGTGGACTGTGAGAGTAACTTCTGTTTTGAAGTCACAGCACACATATGTTGGTGGAATATATATTGAGGAAACCTAATTGCTTCGTTTTGTGTGTGTGTGTGTGTTTGAAAGGAATCTAATGCATTTAGGTTGATTTTGTGGTGTCAAATAATATTTTTGACTTGAAATCAAAATTAGTTGTTCCCCTTATACACATTTTTATACAACAGTATCTTTTGACAAAGAGTTTTGACAAGCTCTGACTTTATTCCCCATAAAATCCATACTTGGGTTGAGTAAGAACTCAGCTGTTGCCTTTTCAGTCAAATATGTATATACATGGATAAACAGATAAAGTAGGTGTTTGTATAGTGGGATTCTCTAAGCTCACATACAAACAAAGTAAGCTGTAATACACTGAAGTACATATTGTACTGCATCAGTCATTTCTTTTAAAAACTGTATTATCCTCACAGCATATATATCACTGGCCCAGAGCACTTTTTTTTTTTTTTTTTTACATTTAATCCAGTTTCACTCCATTTATTCAGTACAGAAATTTCAACAACAGTTGTTATCAAAGAATAGCTTAATGGAATGTAAAAACACAAAACAAATCAAAGATAAATAATAAAAAGGCAGAAAATAATAACAAATATGAATGGTACGTTATTGGGCTTTGTAAATGTGTGCTCTGTTGAGGTTGTGTTTTGGGTGAGTTTAGTACAGCACTTAAGATGTATGATGGTTGTGCACTTGGTTGTCTTATAGCTTCCCATCAGTATGTGTGTGTGTGTGCACCCACATAAGGCTCTTTACAGTGAATCACTGTTTTATTGATTTCACTTAAGACAAACACACACGCGAAGAACACTTCACATCCATTTCCCAGCCACATGACTCTGACCTTGACCTTTGCATCTGTTTTTGATCTGTGCTTGAGCTCCCACAGTTTTTCCTCCTCCGCATTTCTGTTCTCTTCTCTGATCCTTCATCATATTACCCATTCATCTCTCTCTTTCTCTGGCACTGAGTGGTGCAGTATGTCGATGGAGAGAGAACTGCTGATACTGCTTTGGCTGTTAATGTCCACATGAAGCCTGTACCTGTCAAGGAAATATGAATTCAGGAACTTTTGGTTTCTAGACCTACGTCCACTCCCCTTTCTTTATGTCCATCAAAATCTAATATTCCCAAATCCAATGAGATTTTATGTAACGTTGAGTTTCCAAAAAGTTCCCTGTTCTTCTGCTGTTCTTTTATGCTGTTTTTTTCTATAAACCAGATTTGGGTAAAATTCTGAAAGTTTTTAAAACTTTCTTTTTTTGTGGTGTAGTCGTCATTAGAAGTTGTTTTTCTGCGACTAAGCGACTCAAAAATTTTGATCGACTAAGCCTCTTCTTGTCGATTAATGGTATAGCTAAGTTCATTGCATCTTGCAACTTGGAATGATATTGTCACACATAGCCTTTTGAAGCCCTACAGTAATTTTGTATGTAGTATGGACTTTAAATCATTAATCACTTGTTACAAAGAGGGAGCAGATGTTAAAAGGCTGTTCTCCGTGGTACTGAATATCTACAGCTGTGTACTCGCGTATATATGTGCTCTCCATGGTGCTGAAGATCTGCACGTGTAATCACTCACATGTGCACTGTCTGTGGTGCTGAAAAATGCTTATGTGTATTTATATGCATGTGCGCTGTCCATGAATCTAAAGGTCTGCCTATATGTTTCTGAATGCTTGCCTCTTTACCATACTTTTGCTTTTGATTGCCGCCTTACAACAGCTCTCTATTTGCCATTATCATCCTTTTTTAATACAGTAATATCATATATTGAAGCTCAGTCAGTACACTTCACAAGCTATTAGTGCTGATAGATGTGCTCTTCTGGGAAGGAAAAAATGTCCTCCAGTGTTTAACTATATGGCTAATAGTGGTCCATTTTCAGCTTTTTGAGGATGTCACTTTTCACAGTTTGAAACAGTGGCATTTTGCTAAGGCCATTAGCAGTACTGGGATCTCACAAGGGGGTTCAGAACATTGTCGTGTCTGTGCTTTTCCATTGAGTTGTTTTTTTTTCCCCCTCCGGTAGTGGTATTGTACCGCACAGGTCTCTGTGTGACACAGAAAATAGCAGCACAATCTCATGACAGCTTGAAATTATTTGTGCAAGATGGCAAAATTTTTTTTCTTATCAGTACTGGTTAAGCTTAGGGGTTGAGATCAAAATGTATGCTTAGATTTAAGGTTTGGATTGTATGTTTTCTCATTATTTCATCATATACTTCTAATTATGCCTGTTTTTCATGTGACCACATTGGAAAATAGCCAAGGATGCTTATGAAAACACTTTTTTACCCTTTTTTTTTTTTTTTTTTAACTGCAGCTACTTATTTATTCCAACATCTTTTTAGGCTACAGCAAATTGTTTTAGTCAAGAGCTGTTACTTGTCTTGCTGTATAATCCTCCATTTAAACACATGTCATGTGATAAATTTGCAAACAGTCATATCCACTGATGTTGATCTATTGGTCTTGTGGGATTAGCATTGATTAACATCCTTTGAGTGAGAAGTGAAAAATGAATGTCTTTCCTCTGGTGTCAGTTGAAATACACAATAAAGGGCAGTGTGTGTCTGTGTATTTTAGCGGAGGGGTTCTGAATATATCCGCTATCCTTCAGAGTTAATGAGGTGTGTCCTGTGAATGGTATTTACTTATTCCAATCACAATTCTGCTTCATTTAAACCCATAACCTCGCTTCCCTCAGTAGGATGTGACATGCATTTCTATAAATATGTTAGTCTTTTCCACAACACCTTGTATGTTTCTAGGTTGTTCTGATATAAGAACAGTCAGAGGATACTGAGTTGCCAGAGCACACTTAATAAAAAATATTTCACCTAAAAAAAATAAAAAATTTACTCACCTTCAGGTTATCAAGATGAGTTTGTTTCCTCATTGTAACAGATTTGGAGAAATACAGTAGCATTACATCACTTGCTTACCAATGTATCCTCTGCTGTAAATGGGTGTCGTACCGCAAATAAGTCCATAATCCATAACAACACTTCCCCCAGTGAAAAAGTCAATCCCCTGATAACTAGTGGATAATTAGTTTATTAATGTGTTATTTTTGTTAACTGTTTGGACTCTTATTCTGAAAGCACCCATTCACTATAATCGGTCAAGTTTTCATTTTTGAGTGAACTATTGCTTTAAAAAACATCACACCTTCACACATCACAGTAAGCCTGAAACACATTAAGAGATCACACCAACAGACTTCCACGGATATTCTTTCCTCTCTTAAATAGCTGAGAAAAAAATACAGACAGCACAAAGAGACAAGCATTACAGAAAAATACTGATGATTTGACAGTAGCACCTTCTGTGATCTTGTGGCTTCAGAGTTTTTCTTTTGAGAGCCAGTGAGAAAAGAGCAAAGCCAAAGTCCTCCCACATACAGACAGAGAAGGTTAAAAAAAAGAAAGAGAGAGAAAGAGAGAGATTTCACTTCATGCCACCGAATAGAAGTACAGTAAGGAAAAATCAATAAGTAATAAACTTCCAGGCTGCTTTTATTAGCTTATATTTGAGTTGCATGCACTGATTTGTCTGTCAGCAAACATTAGTGGCTTTGATGAGGGATTTTGTTTATTGGATGAGAGTGACATGAGACTGAAATTAGATCCCTTGACTTATTTAAAAGACATGCTCTCAAACTTTCCCTGCACAAACATATCTGAAGTATAAACACACAAACACACAGAGAGCTCAATTTATGACTTCAGTGCATTCTCAGGTGTCCTCACCCTATTAACCAAACCCCTCTCAGTGGAGCCTCTGCCTAGAATAACAAAAATATTGACTTTCTGTTTTCGCTATTTTCCTCCCACATCTTTTATTTTATTCAAGCAATCAAGCATATAAAGTGTAATCGTTTAACTTAATGGTTCTATATAATTTTACAAATACCAGTCATTCATAAACTAACATTTTTAAAACCTTCTCAATGTTTAATTGTCAGTTACCTTACCCTATATGGTTTAAACATAAAAACATAAAAATTACAACATTTCATTAATGTAAATATGTTGTTAAAATACTGCAAAATATATAGGGTATATATATAACTTATTGGAAATGTTGTTATTTCATTTAGAATTTATTGTTAAAAATACGAGCCACCATATAATACTAGTTTTCATTTTTTTCTGTTGTCTAGTATCACTGTAAGTGGCCAATGTAAAAAAGTGTAATATGATTTTCATGCTAAGGCTGAGGATGATTGCTGTAAACGGGTTTCTTGTTGCCATGGATTTATGATGTAAATGGTTATTATGTCTTGTCCCTCAGTTTCTGGTCTTTGAGGTTTGCAAGTTTGAAGTTTCATAAATTCAGGTGGTGTCTAACGCACATTGGTGACATAATCAAGTCAAGCTGGCATAACATCACTGGTCTGTGGTTGAGTTGTCTGATTCAAATCTATCCCTGTCATTGTTTTAAAGATTTGACACGCATGACTACTATTTTTTTTTTTTTTTCAGTTGAGTCTTCAGTAGAGGTGTAAGGAAATTGTAGGTGCATAATTTCTATTGCTTTTTACACTGAATGATCTCGTCACCTGGCTGTGCATGTGTCAACCAATGTCATGTTTGACGTGTGAACTCTCACAGATTCGAGTTGAGATGAGATAAACTTTTTATTCCGTGACTAATATGTTCAATGAGCGAATGTGTCTCGTCTCTCTCTTGCCATCTACCAGTGACCTCGAGAATTTCATTAGAGTGCATTTAATTACATCAGACCTGAAACTGCACGTAGAAGGGATCAATCAGTGCTCAATAACAAGACTGAGAGAAGATGAGCCTCTAACTGAATTCCCTTTTTTGTGCAGAGGCGGTAGCTTGTTTCACCCTCAGGCGTTTAGGTCAACAAGGTTGATGGATCAAGGACTCGAATGTAGAAACGTTCAATTGAATATAGTGGAGAGCGGTTCATGTGTGCGGGGGTGACCTAACTAAGTCCTGCATGCATCTTGCTTTCAGATATGGAGGTGAATTATGGAGTGTGACTGATGTTCGTGGGTGAGTGATTTGGCTGTAATGACATCCTGTGTGGCCTGAGTCATAGCCGGAAGGTTTGATGTGAGTTGTGTAATACACCTTCTAAAAAGTGTACGGTGGATTCAGTTTGATGAGGAGAGGAGAGGTGAGAAGAGGATAAGAAAGGCAAGAGAAGATAAGTAGAGGTATAAAAAAACAGATGAGTAGTAATAAGCAAATAGTGGTCCCTATAATAAAGTGTTACCAAAACATTCAAGTGATTTAAAATCACCAAGCACAAGAATACATGAAAGAGAACTGAATTTGCACACTGTTTGTACAAATATTATATTAAAACTTCTTGCTCCTGAATGATTTAAAATTGCTTGAATGCTTAAATTTAATTTGAGAATTCAGTTGTTTTTATTTATTCTATTGTTTATTTATTTGCTTATTTTGTGTTCGTTTTTTCTTGACTGATTACTTTTCTTTATCAGTGTTTGAGAATAGTGTTAAAAATGCATTATAAATATCAATACATCAATGTATACAAGTAAAAAAACAAAAACAACACATGTATGTTTCTGATGACCATTAACACAAGTAAACACAGTTTATGAAAAGAATTGCATTTTATATTTGTTTATTTCTTTTGACCTGGACAAGATAAGAGACAGGCTTGAGATGAACTAGAAGAGAAAAGAGAAGGTAACATGAGGTAAGAGTTGCCTGATGATCAGTAAACAGGAGCAGAGAGCAAATGGGGACATATTTATATTTGTGTTCTCTGCAGATGTTTTCATATCAAAGTGCATTACAACGAAGTGCATACAGTTTGACAGTTATATCAGCAGGCAGTTGCTTTGTTAGGTTCATAAATTAAGTCACTGGAGTCCTACTTTAAATGCAAGCGTAATATTAATACGATGTTCCAGTGCTGTCAGATGCAATGATGTGTTAAATATCTGACCACTCAAACATCTAATATTCCTAGGTTTATGCAAGGCCATTTCTGTAATTGTATGTTAAAACAGATAACCTTCTGTTGAACCTTATTTTCTCAGTTTTATTTTGATCAAAAAGTCAAGCCACCTGAGCAGTAAAGCACAGAACTTCCAGAAGTTTGAGAAAAAGCATTTTAGATACATGAAGAGAGAAAGAGGGGAGGTCATGGCCTCATGAAGCCCAGCATGAGGGATATTCACAGTTTCTTCTGTTCCCTCTCTGACAGCCCAGACTTATCACACACACACAACTATATCGTAACCCTCCCATGAGCGTCTCCTCACATGTGCAACAACTAACGCTTAGAAAGCTCATCTGATCATTTGTATTTTTGTTCTCGCTACAGATGTGAATTATTAATGGTGTTATAGAGTAGATTGTGTGAAAGTGTGCTGAATTTGCCTGATTTTTTTATAGCTTGGTATAAGGCTGTGCTCCAGTTTTCACCTTTTTTCCCCCTAAGCCAGGAAAAACACCACAGAGATACACACAGATAGCATTTTTGATTTAGAGACGTCTATCTCTTCTCTGCGTCTGTTCCATTCTCTTCTCACCCCCCAACTCCCTTCAACTCGCTTGTATATTGAAATCTGTTTTGGCACAAAGACATTTCAATATCTCTCTCACTCTTTTCCAAGCTTTGGCTGTTACTCAAGGGCCCTGAGCTTGCATGTCTCAGGGAGGCTTTTTTGACAGCAAATAGACATGCCTCGGCCTCTGGAGGGTTTCCTTTTTTTATCTCTGAAAAGTCAGTCGTGCTCCAAGGCCCTGCCATGGACTATATTGATAAACACATTTGTCAGTCATTGAAACTCTTGAGTCTTTAGGTTTAGTCCAGGAGAGGTTATTCAGGTTACTCAAGTGTTCTGTTTTAACTGGGGAAAAAAAAATCTTGTATTACTTAGCTACTGGGGTACCACAGATTAATTCTGTTTGCACTGCAAGGGTATGAGATCTGAAGTCTAAATGTACTTTTCATTATATAGCGTTTTTATACATGTTTTTGCAATAATAGAATAAGTTAATTAGAACATTTCATTGCTATGTTAAACAGTTACCAAGAGAGTTAAAGAAAAAGACCTTGTAGCGGCCAATCTGACAGCTGTTAATTGTCTTCAAAGATGGGACCTTTGGCATCAAGCATCCCATAATAAACCGTTTTTTTATGGAAATGGCCGTATCTAAAAAAAATCCCACCTTTCTGGTCATGCCCGAATAATTCCACATTTGCCTTGAACTCTGTCATTCTGTTGTTCAGTTTCACATTCGTACTTCAGCTGCAACACACTCTTTTTTTTTTAGCTTTTGTTTTTCCTCTCACATTGTAGGTTCCAATTTTCTTTTGTGCTCTTTTACCTTGCATTGTTTCACTCTCTCTCTCTCTGTTCTCACCTTTTTATTATCACTGTTTTCGTTTTGAGCCACTTTCCATCAGGCTAAATGACATGCTTTTTATTTTACCTCCTACCTTCCTGCTTATCACAAAGCATTTAGAAGGCAGCCTTTGGTGTGTGTGTGTGTGTGTGTGTGTGTGTTTCCCTATGGATTTAAACACTGATTATGCTCCAGAGAGGGTCCATTTGGTCAGTGCACTCATAAAGACTTTTTTAAGACCTTTAGAGTGGCATGTTAAATGAAATTTTAAGAAAGAAATTTTAAACACTTGTGCTGAGTGTGTAAGTTAATCATATTTCTCAGGCCTGTAGAAGATCTTTTAGGACCACCTGCTGCAGATGCATTTGCGAGCGGGCCACCGCTGAGGACAGACCTGACATGTTTTACATAGTAACCCACTGTTGTATGTTTGGACCACTGGAGTTTCTGATTAGGGAAACATCTCAATATCATCCGTCTCTGCTGGCGGCCGCAGCACTAATGATGGATCATTGTGGCTGGACTATAAACTATATCTGTTCATAAAACATTTTGTGTAATGGGGTGATTGTGGAGGCTGTAAATCTGCTTAATTGGGAATGGTAAAGGTTGTTTAATTCTTCACGGTGTTTGCTCATGGGTGTGTCTTGTGTTTGCACCACACATGTTTGTTGTAGCAGTTATTTCTGCTGGTCCGCTATTAATCATAAATCAGTCATGGATAACCGCACTACTGTCAACCTTTAACACTGAAAGAAACATGGCTTCATTAAAAAAACATGCCAGAGATAATTTACCAAGCGGGAGAACTTGAACGGTGCATGAAAGAGAGAAAAATAGTAGAAGTAGGCTATTCATGATAAAGCGATAGCTTGAATCTCTGTAGCGAGGTCATGCAGTCTACAGATGCACTCTCACAGGTCTTGTCCTTGGAAATCACAGTGTTATATTTTAAGATTTTTGTTTTGTTCAAATCTTTTACAGCATGTCACAAGACATTTTATCTGTTGCTGCTTCAGTTTTAATTTTGCCCGAATAGGTCTATAACACCTGTAGAAAGAAATCTGTTAGCATTCCCATTCATCTCAAGGAAGTGTGCAGTTTACTACCTGGTATCATGGCATAAACGTACCTTGGTGCACTTTTTAGCGAAATACAAAATACGTACCAACAAGTACATATTTCTGCAGTTTATTATGTTTTATCAGGTTGGCAGTTTATTTATTATGAATCATCAGTTAAAGGCAGGGTAAGTGCTTTTTCAAAAATGCTTTAGAAAACAGAGTCAGGGCCGAGTACCAAAACAAACTTGTAGCCAATGATGATGCGGAGGAGAGAGCATTCTCGGCAGTAAACAGCGGAGCCGAGTGACAGAAAGATAAAAAACAAAAAAGGAAAATGTCTGTGGAATGATAAGACAAGAAGTACGACCCGTGTAAATATTGTATCAGCTTTCCAGCACTGAAGAGAAGTGAAGGAGTGGAAGGCTTGCGATCGAACGCCAAAATTGCTTTAGTTCTTCTCGATAGATGAGTAACAGCGTGTCTACACCATTTGAAATTTGTGTCAGCAAGTCATAAATAGAATGCAGCAGCGGTTTTCTGTCGGAGTGTAACATTGGTTCTGCTTTGTTTCACAGAACTAATCATTGCCTGGGTTGCGTAGGCTATGTATGTATGTGGCGGAGCTATCAAAATAGGGGCGTGTTTGTTTTGGTGATTTCAAATAGCAACATTGGCTTCCAAAAATCACTTACCCTGCCTTTAACTAAACTTTAAATGTCGTGTGACTAATCACTTTGGAGCTGCAGGAAATGATATCATAACGGCAATGACTGTCTTATGCCATAACAAGATTGCAACTATCATTGTGATGCGAGTTTCACAGTTTTATGTTTTCAAAATAATTTTGTGGTCCAGTATGTCTTAGCTCCTTAGTGTCACGCCGTAGGCGTGTTCTGTGTTTATTTCCATGTCCATGTGCCTTATGTTTTGTTTTCATTCACGTGCCATGTGTTCCTGTGTGTTTGTTTTCATTTCGTTCTCCCCATGTGCTCTTCCTTTCCTGTAACTCCGCCCCTGTCATTAGTGTTCACTCCCTGCCAGCCGTGTGTGTCCAGGTGTTCTGTATTATCCTTTGATTGTGTCTTGTATTTAATCCATGCCCTGTATCTTCGTCAGTCTTTAACGTTACGTGTTGGTTGTCCCACTCTGCATAGCTTGTTGCACTTTTCTCGTTTTTGTTTAAATAAATGTCACGTTTGATCCTGATTCCTGTCTCAGAGTTCTCCATGCCCGCGAGGAAGCGCGAGCGCAAGTTTGTACAGCCGCTCATCGTGACACTTAGTCACGGTAGTGTTTCTAATGCTGAAATATAATTATTGTTGTTATCCATGAATTTTCAAATTTACTGTTTAACAATAAAGCCAGAAAATAATAAAGGACTTTCTTATTTTTATTCAGATGCCCAATTACAGTCAGTAACAACAGAGATTGTGGGAAAAGTATATAAAAGGCAGGAATGCAAACTGTTATAGAGGCCACTGGAGGCTTTACAAAATATTATGTTTTCGGGTTATTATGTTTTGGGGAAAAGGCTATTAAGCTGTTTTAGTGTGTTATTTGTCTAATAAATGACAAAAGAAGTTTTTGACAGATTCCTAAAATATAGAGAAATATTTTCTCTTTATTAAGCAGTTGGTCTAATAAATTTAAGCACATACAGTGCATAACAATTTTTTTAGACTGTATTTATTGACTGTAATTGGGTAATTGGGAACAAAAGAATGTCTGCCTTTCTTGTAAAACCATTGAAAATTAAACAGTAATATTATATTTTAGTACTGTAAAAACTACTGTGACTAAAGAATCTACACATTCTGGTGGATTAACCATTACAGAAACATAAAAAAATGACCAATACTGTTTGTTTAGAGCAGCTGTGGCACAGTCCTAATATTGGGTGGTAGTGGTCTAATAAATTTATTAAGCACTGTATAATATTTAATCATATACAGTTGTGGTCAAAATTTTAAAATGTTAATTATTTTACCAAAATAAAAGGGAACATAAAAAGGTGTGTTATTTTTATTTAGCGCTGACTTAAATAATTTACATTAATTTACATGTAGTCCAAAAAATAAAATAATATTTGAATTTAAAACAGTGACCCAGTTCAAAACTTTACATACACTTGATTTTTAAAATTGTGTTGCTACCTGAATGATCCACAGCTGTGTGTGTATGTGTGTGTGTTTATAT
>JAUMHE010000163.1:5536-17550 GCA_032359235.1 Enteromius mattozi | reverse complement strand
TGCAATTTCTATTTTTCCATTTCTTTAGTGTGGTATGTAGCAGTTTGGTCAATGAATAAGATCTGCTGAGTTACAAAGCTTAAAGTCTCCCCCAAAAGAATTTATTCTGTCTAAAAGAGAAGGCTGATCCAGACTGGGCTAAAACGCCTCATTAAAACATGCCCCCACGTCTACCTCAAGATGTGGTAATATTTGCATAATGCAGCTCAAATGGCAAAGAAAGAAGGCATGGTTTCAGTAACCGCAGCAGTGTTGATGCAGCTATGTCAGGAGACACTGTGTGTTTCTGTGTGAAAGCAAAAGCACTTTATTTGGCTTTCTGAAAGTATATGCAGTTTACTTACTTATAACAGAACAGCATAACACAGATGTTCAAATTAGTGCAATGCGTTTTATGGATGACAGTTTTGTTAACCTAGCAGAATACAAAGGGATGTGCAAAGGCTATTTAAAAAATAAATGGGTCAATTCCGACTTTGCTCTGACAATCTGGTGCAACTGTAAGTATCTTATGTTTTGTTATTAGTTTAAGTATTTGCTATTGACTGATCAGATGTTGAGTTTTATGTTCACCCGGTGCAAGCCATTGAAATAAATGGGTTTATAACGCAGCACATTCTGTGTCCTGTGTGAAAGAGCCTTAAAATGCAGTGTGTGTGTGAGAAAGACAGGGTCACATCACATTGGAATCAATCGCGGCTTGTATACTGCAAATACAAATGAGTGCTGTGTCTGTCACACGACTCTGTTCCTCTTTCGGACTTGAACTGATGGTAAAACTACTAAGGGCATCATTAACTGTCTTTACATTTATTTTTACATTTATTTATTACTCATGATTATGGAAAGGGGAATTACATTTCCGCCACATGCTTGTGGTATTCACCCGATCACGGTGCACTGGGTCAGCTGGCCAATCAGCAGACTGTGCTTGTCGGAAGGAGGGCCTTTGTAGAGAACAATGCATTCGAGAGAGGCAGGGCATAGAGGAGTTACAATAATGTACAGTATTTGAAAAAGAATGTGTTTTTTGAACATTAAAGCATGCCAAGATATTCTATTACACCAAAAACTCCAAGTAATAATCTTTAAATAGCATCATATGACCCCTTTAAATAATGATTTATATAATTTCTATGTATACACCTGCTAATGTTTTTTATGGGATTCTAGCCATGTTCAGTAAGGAACCAGACACCAACAAACGTCATCTAACAGCTTTCAAAGTGTTTTCCATCATGGTCCTAAGTATACACGGCTCAGCATGTCTTTGGTAAGCCTGATGAAATGGACAAGAATTCTGTTTTTTTAATGGTTCCTTTTCACTTAGGTTATCTGAAGGTATTGGTATGCAGTGTTGTGCAAGTTACTTCCAAACTGTAATACATTATATATTACTTGTTACTGTTATTTAAAAGTAATTCCTTACATTACAATATTACTGATTCAAAATTGTAATGCGTTACATGATCCTGTATTACTTTTGAGTTACTTTCACCAAAATAACTACAGAGAGCATGCGTCAGCGCAGCTGAAGAGTTATGTTTTGTTGTCAGGTTTCATCAGGTGTGTGAGCCCACTTATACTGGTAATGTAAGGTATTGCCCCAGAGCGGAGAACTGGTTGCAGCTACTGCCTGAATGTAAGTTTTATATTCTTTTTTCATTCCCAATTACATTTCTGATAGTTTTCACTTGACATCACACTCTTATAGGAATTCCCACCTGGAGTGCAAAATGAAGCTTGGCTGATCGCCAGTTATTTTTAGGCAGTTTACGTTAAATAATACTGTAGTAAAACACAGATATTAAAGGTGAAATTCAGTAGACACCTCATTGATGATGTATATTTTGTACAGGCAAGCAGATAAAGCCAGAATATATAAACGTAACCAGAAAAGTTTTACTTTCAGTGGTTTCCCATAGACAACTATTATGACTGACTCGACATAAGCCGCATTTTTAGCCTAAGTGCAGAATAGAATAGATGAACAAGGATAGAGCAATATTAAATGTCGGTGCCAAATTAAAAGGTGGAACTCAACTCTTTCGTGAACGCACATACAGCCGTTGCCTGAAGTAAGTGATTTGAGTTACACTTTTAAAAACAGAAATATTTTCGTTACAAAAAACCGGTTTGCCAGATAATACAGTATATTGCATCCATAGAAGCCAGAAAATGAAGCTGGGTCAGAGATTCCAGATTGTCCCTATAGCTTCCGGCCAGAGGAGAACTGGCCCCAACTAAGTCTGGTTTCTCCCAAGGTTTTTCTTCTCCATTCTCTCATGGATGGGGTTTTGGTTCCTTGCCACTGTCACCTCTGGCTTGCTTAGTTGGGGGCACCTAATTTCTAGTGATTATCATCGTTTTGATTACAGAGACCGTCTCTGCATTTAATAAATAAATAGTTTAATCTCGTCATTGTACATTACCATCACTCTATTCTCCTATTTGATAATGTTCAGTGCTTTGCTACAATCTGTATTGTTAAAAGCGCTATATAAATAAAAATAAAAAAAAGTGATTGATATAGCATCAGCTAACTGCCTTGGAATATCAACGCACGTTTTACACACACATCCAATGTCCAGTCTTCATGTCGATTTCTGTCTAAGATTACTTTATTGAACATTGTGGCAGTGCATAATAGCAATGACGAATGGTGGACACTTCCCGAAGTGCGGTGAAAAACTGTATACGTCCCATGCACCAAGCCTGCAAACTCTTCGTGAATGAAACACCCATTTAAAAGCCTTTTGTGCACATACTGCCCCCAAGAGGTGACATTCCAAAAAAACATTGTCAATAACACAGTGGCTTCTACACTCCCTAAAGTAAAATGCTATCCATGTAAACAGGTGTATTACCCCACGTATAAAATGCAGATAAATCAACTCATCGACTTTTGTGGAAGATTCTCGTTTCAGTTGCATGTCTTCAATTTGGAAACCTACGTGAGCGTTGAGTCTGAGGAGGAGGGTGCTGGAGAAAAAACTCCAGTATTTAAACTGCAGTAGTTATTTGAACAACTAACTGTTGACATTACATACTGCACCTTACATATTTTGTGCTTTCGACAGTTTCAACCAATTCGTCAGGAATTACAGACATGGAGTTCTATGCTACAACACTTTACTGGTCAACTATCACACTATGCTCCATAGGGTAAGTACCGTCAGTAAGTAATGTCATGTACTGTATCTATGTACAATGTTATAGGCATATGTGCATTTTTTTTTGTAGTTTGTTTGGGGTTGTAGTTTGTGGATGTGTGGATCTCATCAAATAAACTAGTACAACTGACGGAAAAGGTCGAGCACACAATGAAAAACACAATTTACTCAATTCATTTTCACCAATTAAAAAATCATTTCAGCTTTCAGACATGACTTGTTTTATGGCGTTATTTTAATAAGAAATGTCCATTGTGCGTTATATTAATGCGATGGCAACCAAACACAAAATGGACACACTCAAGTTACATGTCCGCATTCAGAAACAAATAGTCACATATGACAACGGATGTAAATCAGTATTTACATAGCATAACAGTAGTAAATGTTTAATGTCCTGCATTGTCCTGCAAAATCGCATCTACTCTCCTGCAACAGATCTGTTGTCAGGTGGTCACCTTAGGTGCATTGCATGTAGCCAGGACATTGTGTTACCCCAAATGAATGTTAGAATAGAACGTTTAGAGGTGCTATATGTAGGAATTTTAATGTATTATGCTTTTTTATTGTCATGGCATAGTTTACCTTAAATATTGTATTTTATATACTCTTTGTTTTTCATAAGAGATTTTTTTTATCATGTTGTCTCATGAAATATATTGAACAGTTTTGGAGATATACATGCCACAAATTTGGAAGAGGCCACAGTTGCATCATTTGTGATGGTCCTCGGATTGCTTTCCTTTGGAATCAGCATGTCTAACATGAGCTCAGTTATAACCAACATGGTTGCACAAAGAGGAAGGTTCTACCATAGAGTGAACACTATTCTTCATTACATGGTTTGTAATAAGGAGATTTTAATTATTAGTCTGTCATTTCTGCTTGTAATATCATCTTTAATTTTCCCTCTTTTAATCAGAGACAAATGGGATTACCAGAAGAAATCCAGAAAAGGGTGCACAAACATTATTACAATCTTTGGTTCCACCAGAAGGGCCGCAGCATTGCAGGACTTATGGATGACCTCCCGTTTGTCCTGCAATCAGATGTTTCAAGTTGTTGTTACAAATCTGTTATTGAAAATGTGAGTTATCTAATGAATTGCTGTATCTTAGGGCATGATAATAATAATAACATTTTTGATTAACTGTTGATAAGATTATTGTCACAGTCAGCTGGAGGTGCCAGCCCAGATCAGGGGATGGTACTTCCGTGCCCAGCGAACTCTCTGTGTTTTATGTTTGTTTTCATGGACTCATTTCCCACAAACTCATGTCTCCGCCCCGCTTGTCAGTTGTCATGGTGTTTCATTGTTGGCTCCACCCATTGACCTAGTTTCTTGTGTTTAAAACCCCAGAAGTGTTTGTCTGTCTCCACGGTCCATTGCACTGTCAACCTGTTAGTTTCTCCCCCCGTGTTCCCGTGTTTCTATTGTCTGTTTGGATTTATCGCTGCCGACTCTTGCACGGACTCTGACTACTCTCTTGCCTCGTCTCTTATGCCCACGATAGCCGGTAACGACCCTGTACGCCTGTCTGTTTCTGCTCTGTGTCCTCCAATAAACAGTTTGCATATGAACCCGAACGTCTCCTCGCTTCCTGCTCTTGACAGTTATTTTATGTAAAATAAAATGCATATACAATGCCCGTCATTAATATTGGCACCCTTGGTAAATCTGAGCAAAGGTGGCTGTGAAAATAAATCTGCATAGGTTCTCCTTTTGATCTTTCATTTAAAAATTCTAACTTCAATATCATTGAAGTAAAATGGTTGAAAGTGGGGAGAAAATCTCATGATAAAATAAATGTTTTTCCCCAATGCTTGTTGGCTACAATTATTGGCACCCCTGGATATTCTTATGAGTTAAATATCTTTAAAGTATATTCCCATATTCATATTTACATTTTTTTAGCATACCAGGGAGCATGAAATTGTCCAGCTATGACTTCCTGTAACAAAGGATTTTAATTTTAAAGAAACAAAGGCCAAATTTCCTTAATCATCTATCTCAAGGAGTAAAACCAAACAATAATGTTCTGATGTGCAGAACAAGATTGTTGAACTTCACAAAATAGAAAGTTGCTTTAAGAGCAAAATCCACATTTCCACCATCTGGGCAATAATTAAGATGTTGCAATCAACCCTTATCAACCAAATCTGCCTGGAAGAGGACGTGTGTCTGTATTTTTCTAATGGATGGTGAGAATGAGAGTTTGAGTGACCAAAGACTCTCCAAGGATCACAGCTGGAGAATTAGTTTAGGAGATTAGTTGAGTCTTGGAAAAAAAGAGCTTTTTTGCAGCAAACCCACTAGATGTGTTTAGCACAAATAGGGATAAAAAGGTACCCCATGCCCACGGTTAAATATGCTGCTAGATCTTTAATATTGTTGGACTTTTCAGCCGGAGGTCTTGGACATCTTGTTCAGATACATGGCATCATGGATTCTCTCAAATACCAACAGATCTAAACCTAACAGCCTCTGTTAGACATCTTATAATGGGACATGGTTGGAATTCCATTGAGACAAAAATCGAAAACAAACATCAAAATCAATCAATTTATCAGTGGAAATTAATATGACTGGTTCAGTCTCAACTGGCGGCCTATAAAAAGGTGTCTCATTACCAACGTGTAACACAAGAAACATTTCATGATGGCACTGCACATCACCCCAAAACATCATGGTGTAGAACTGGCAAAATTTATATAATTGAAGGAAGGATGAATTGAAAAATATATAGAGACATTCTTGATAAAAAAATCTACTGCCATCTACCAAGATGATGAAGATGAAATGAGGGTGGACACATTTCTGCGAGACAATGATCCCAAACACACAACCGAAGAATCTCTCAGTTGGTTTCAGAGAAAGAAAGTAAAGTTGCAAGAATAGCCCAGTCAATCACCTGACTGGAATCCAATAGAAAATCTATATAGAGAACTGTGTTAAGAGTTCATAGAGAAGGCCCATGAAACCTTTAAGATTTGAAGACTGGGAAGAATGGGCCAAAAATCACACCTGAGCAATACATATGACTAGCTTCACAAGAGGCATCTTGAAGCTACCATTAGCAGCAATTACAGCATTTCAGTAAGCGTGTTCAATTCTTTTTCCCTGGGTCATTCCACTTTATTACACTGAACTTAATTTCTAAACTAATTTCTTTCTCTTTTTTTTATGTACGGATTACTTGGATTGATACTGACATCTTGTGAAAATGTAATGTCAACAGCACCTTTAGAAATCTATTTACTGAGAAAAATGGTGATGTGTTCAATACTTATTTACCCGCTATATACATGTATGTGTGTGTGTAAACTATTAGTCATATATACATTCAAAAACAGAGATTATTCTCAGAAAGCACTGGAAACTCTAGCACAGTTTCCCTGGCATTATTTGTGCTATATTTGTCCAGTGTTCTGCGGGCAGAGCGGGTTTTGTTGTCTTTGCTTCACCTTCGGTCTGGTTTACTCTCCACTGTATGTTTTGTCTTGTTTGTTTTGATTGTTTGAATCAGTGTGAGGTCCCTTCAACAGAATCTAAACAGACATCTGCATGTTATTCCTGGCTCCTTCTCGACCTGTTTATTTTATTGAAATCGTAAGACTGTTAAGCAACACCGCATGTATAGTAATTCGGTCAAGCGTGCACATAGACTAGCGTGGAGCTGTTTTTGGTGGGGATACAGTTTTGGTGTACAGCGTTGATCTCTGGCGCCGGCTCCTGCATGCTGTAATGAGCTTTCAGAGTTGCTGATTGCAGATAAGCTTCCAAAAAAAAGAAAAAGAAAAAAAAACCCAGCATGCATGTTTGTTTTTTTTCTAACATAAGTGCCAGATTTCCTCAAATACATAAAATAAAATACAAGTAAATTAAATTAAATTAAATAATTAATGTTATTTAATTATTTTGGACCTTGCAGACTTGTTGGTATACTACACATATTCTAGTTCTACAATGCTTTGGATGGTTTGTCTTTATACAAACTAACACATGTGCACATGAACCATAACCCAGACCACATTCAAGTGGACTTGCTAGTGTGCATCCCTAACGCAAGAGACTCTAAAGTTGTCTTCTCATGGCCTGTGGTCTCGTAATACTCGCAAGTGTTTTTACAGCTAACTACAATATGTGCCAGGAATAGGCCCATGGGAACCCCTTTGCATGGCTTGCTGTGTTTTGC
Source organism: Enteromius mattozi (assembly GCA_032359235.1). NCBI lineage: Eukaryota > Metazoa > Chordata > Actinopteri > Cypriniformes > Cyprinidae > Enteromius > Enteromius mattozi. The sequence goes on along the minus strand of JAUMHE010000163.1, from coordinate 10,181 downwards.
TTGAAAAGATTTGAACCTGCAGCCACAGGAATGCAGCCCTGCTGGTTAACGCTTCAGCAGCATCCAGGAGACAGCAAAGAAGAGATGGGAAAGGTGAAAAAAGGGAGAGTTAAAAACCCATGTCAAGTTGAAGGACAGCATGGCAATAGCTCTGTTTAGATAGAAGGGCAAAAAAGGAAGAGACAGCGAGTTTTACTGATTGCATCTGCCCGCTTACTTTGCAGCGGTACATTGCTCACATTTCTAAACAGTAGATGCAGGCGCAACAAACAAGTGTGGACATGTTTGTGGTGCTTCTGCTGTTAAAAATGGAATTGTAGTTTTAAACTGCACAACTCCGCTGTATTTTTAGATTATTTGTTTAGCGCTGTCTGTCTTTGCTTCTGACTAGCTCTCGTTATCAAGTATGATATCAAGTGTGACACTGAACCATTACCAGACAGCATTCGTAAATTAGAATAAATTGTTTGTTGAGTTTTTCATTGCCGATTGTGAATGTCTTATATGAATCCAATGAGTATTATGTACTAGGTTGTCCTAAAAATCCAGATTTTTCTTTCCTTTTCTTTTCTTTTCTTTTCTTTTTTGTTTTTCTTTTCTTTTCGAAAAACAGCTCTTTTACAGTATGTATTAGTGTTGATTTCTACGTAGTTTAATACATTTTAGCTTTACAGCTTTAGGGACACCGAAAACGTCCTCATAAATCACCTTCATATTGTAATACCCATGTCATACCCATGTCATTATACAAATTTGTGTCCTCATAAACGACATAAACATGCACACTGAGACAGATAACTCAGTTTTTTTCCAGTTCTCAGAAAATAAGTTTTTTTTATTATGTTATCATGTTTTTATTGTGTTTTGTTGTGTTACTTGTACAGATGTATTTTTAATGATTACTTAACCTAATCAAAATAACCCAACTGCAGCTTTATTGAGATTAATTGCACTGCACAATGAAAAACATGTTGTTGTTTTTTGTTAAAAAATTTTAATTTTGTTTTTGCGAATGAACTATATATATATATATATATATACACACATACACATATATATGTATATACACACACACACACGTTTTGTTTGTGAGATATATCAGATTCATGTGGAATTTCAGTTACAAATTAAATTTTTTTATATAGATTTCTAATTAGTAGTTCAGCTTAAATCGTTTTTTTAAGTATGACAACACTTAGACAGCTCGACGCTAGATGGATGTGTTTTTATGTGTTAATATTTTCTTTCTTTTTGGGCTTGTCGTATCAGAGAAAAATAAATAGACACACTGCAACATGCAGAATCATTTGTCATTACGTTTTTGGGGGGGGGGTTTCGGCAGATATAAAACTGGTGTTGGTGTAGCAGCAGTGATGTCATACCTAATAATTTCCTCCTGAATCCAAACACATTCAGACTGTTGACTTCATGAACTTTGACGTAACAGTTCAAATTTGTCTAATGACTTACTCATGTTTCCTCATCAATATCATAATTACACTAATTGAAGCCAACATCTTCTTACTTCCTCTATCTAGATGTACCGTTTTTCAGCCCATGCAGTGATGTCATCCACTGGTGATGCACTTGAAGGTGGACTCGGCGGGACACAGATAATTAGTGTTTTAGCTTGGATTACTCAGTGTTCATTAGGCAGGACTTCTTCAGTTGCTGGCCCGCAATAAGATTAAGTGTTAGTGAGACGTTTATCACTGAAGCTAATTGTGCTCTTATCGCCAGGGTCAGTCTTCAGCCTCCCTGTGCTTTGCCGGCAGGTGAAGACGTTTAGAGGTGTCATGAAGATTCATGTTGCCATAAATGAATGGGCATAAATTCCGTCAAAACCCCATGGGCTGTCCACTTGAGACGACCTTGCCGTCGGAGGTCAGCAATCAGCTGTGCGCACAAATCAAACCATAGATGTCCACATCACCAGCCAAGAACAAGCTAATGTTTCACTCTAATGAGCACTTATGGCAATATGATATTGGACTCTTGTCTGGACACAACTCATCTCTCAGTGAAGTTGAGCTTTAAAAGGGGTCCTGGAAGGAATTACAGTAAGACCTTTGTCAGCGATGGCACTTTGAAAAGCACAGTTAAATTCTATTGATATCACTCGTCAAACTTTAAATAGCCTCCCAAACCAACATTATGGGACATCCAGACGACATCAAAAGCATCAGCCACTTATTTCTGGTAATTGTGACTTTACTGTACGCTTCACAATTTGTTCTCATGCCAGTCTAAGGGTTTTCAAACTGGGATCCAGCCAGGTGCAGCCAGAGTAAAATTGTTGGTAACACTTTAGTACAGGGACCATTTCTGAATGTTAGTTGCTTATTAGCATGCTTAACCGTTTTTTCCTGTTTATTAATACTTATACAGCACATAGTCTGTACAACCATATTCTACATCCCTAGTCTTACCCAATACATAAACTTTACAACTTCCTTATTAACTATAAATATGCAGCAAATTAGGATTTTATTGAAGGAAAAGATTTTACAGTTTTATTGTTTACTAACAATTTATTGTAAATGAGATTGATCAAGTGTTTTATTCTTTTGACAGCTAGTCAGCGTAAGAAAAATTATACAAACAATCATGTTTTTCAGATTATTGAAAACATATATTTGTACTATTTGTTATTATATATTTTAACTATATGTCATGTATGTTGTATATATACATATACAACATATATGTATATATATCCGACGTCGTGGTGGTCTACCCCTGCCTCGGGGTGCTGGACGATGAGGGTGAGTCTCATGAAATTCTCGTAGTAGTGTCTCATCCAGGACGTCCTCTCTTGGAACCCAAGACCTTTCCTCCGGACTATAACCGTCCCAATCCAGGAGGTACTCTAGATGACCACCACGATGCCGGGAATCCAGAACCTCCTTGACCTTATAGATGGTGCCTTCCTCGACGACCATGGGAGGAGGGGGTTCTTCATCACCAGGCTCTGTGGGAACAAGCAGAGGGTCATGACAGGGTTTCAATAAAGACACGTGAAAAGTGGGGTGAATTCTGTAGTGAGGTGGGAGTTGAAGGCGGAAGGTGACCGGATTGATCTGCTCCGTGATGGTGAAGGGACCAACAAATCTGGGACTAAGCTTCCTGCAGGGCAGGCGTAGGCGCATATCTCTGGTAGACAACCACACTTTCTGGCCGACTTGATACGCTGGAGCTTCGGAACGTCGATTGTCCACGGTGGTCTTCTGCCTACGCACTGCCCTCTGGAGATGTTGATGAGCTTCGTCCCAGACCCTCTCGCTCTCCCGGAACCAGTAGTCAACAGCAGGTATGTCCGACGGTTCTCCTGACCAGGGAAAGAGTGGGGGCTGGAAGCGGAGTACGCATTGGAAAGGTGTGAGTCCAGTAGTGGCTTGGCGCAGAGAGTTCTGTGCGTATTCGGCCCAGCCCAGGTACTGGTTCCAGGTATTCTGGTGGCCGCGGCAGAAGGTATGGAGGAACCGCCCCACTTCCTGGATTTTTCTCTCTGTTTGGCCGTTGGTCTGAGGATGATAGCCTGAAGAGAGGCTGACGGTCACACCTAGGAGCCGGAAGAATGCCCGCCATACCCATCGAGATAAATTGGGGTCCTCGGTCAGATGTCTTCTGGTAGTCCATAAGGTCAAGACAGTAGAATTTAGAGACCCGGTCAACAATAACAAGCACACAGTTATTACCTTTGGAGGCGGGCAGGTCCATGATGAAATCAACCCCTAGGTGTGACCAGGGGCGGTTAGGTGTGGGAAGTGGTAAGAGCTTTCCAGCAGGTAAGTGTCTTGGTGTTTTAGACATGGCACATTCCCGACACCCTCTTACATACCTCTGCACATCTTGTTCCATTCGCTGCCACCAGAACTGCTCTTTCAGAAGCGAGAGGGTTCTGTTGGTCCCGGGATGCCCAGTGCCCAGTGACGTGTGTGTAGTGTGGATGAGGGGAATGCGTTCGGCGTCTGGAACAAATCGGAGTCCAGGAGGGCAACCCAGCGGAGGAGCTGGGGCTGGGGCAACCCAGCGGAGCAGCTGGGCTGCGGCGGCTGGAGGGGTCACCCATTGGATGGGGCTGACAAACAATTTATCAGGAAGAATAGGTTCCACTTCTTCCGAGTCCTCTTCCGGAGCATAGAGTCTGGACAGAGCATCTGCTCTGACATTCTTGGCGCCAGGTCGGTAGGAGATCGTAAACTGAAACCTTGTAAAAACAGAGCCCATCTTGCTTGTCTTGGGTTTAGTCTCTTCGCATCACGTAAGTATTGTAAATTTTTATGGTCAGTAAGTACCTGGAAAGGCTGGAGTGACCCCTCCAGCCAGTGTCGCCATTCCTCGAGAGCCAGTTTGATAGCGAGGAGCTCCCTGTTGCCAATGTCGTAATTTCTCTTCGCCGGGTTCAATTTCCTTGAGAAGTACGCACACGGCTTCAGCTGAGGTGGGTTCCCATGCTGCTGAGATAGCACTGCCCCAACTCCCGTGGTTGAAGCATCGACTTCCACAATGAACTGTTTCTCTGGATCTGGGTGAGTAAGAATGGGAGCAGAGGTAAACGCAGTCTGTAATTTCTGGAAGGCCTTAGATGCCTCGGGTGTCCAGAGCAGAGTCTTAGGTTTCCCTTTTAAAAGAGAGGTGAGGG
>JAUMHE010000160.1:10065-20517 GCA_032359235.1 Enteromius mattozi | reverse complement strand
ACATTTCCAGTTTTGTCCGTACGCAATGTTTTAGTAATAATTCTACGCAAGTCTTTGTACATGAGGCCCCTGGTCTCCACCAGCCACTTTCCAAAAAATCACTGTGAAGCTACTTTGACACAATCTGTGTTGTATAAAGCAGGATATAAACATTCATAATAAATACATTTCCTGCCTTTTTAACCAATAAAATAATATAGATTATTTAACAGTTACACCTATTAGTTACCCAATACCTAAATTAACAACTACCAACTAACTATCAAAAAGTAATAAGCAGCAAATTAAGAATTTATTGAGGGAAAAGGCATAGTTATTAGTTAACAAGTGTTACCTATTCTAAAGTGTTACCAAAATATAAAATGATGACAAGTCCTTGAGAAATATATTACATTTCTAAAATCTCAACAAAGACAATAAAATAACAAAGTAATTTCTAAAATGTTAAAAACACTAAAAAATGCTTTTATTTTTTACTGGTAAGATGTTTAGATGTTTGACCTGGAAAACAAGACAAAAAGAAGCTAAGAAAAGAAAAGGAGGTGGTTCCCTCAACACAGGATCTGTAGGATATGACTTCACGTCGCGTGGTCATGACATGAGGATGCTGTTAGCTCGACAAAATCATCTTGAGGCCGCAACATATCCCACCGAGTTAATGAGCTAATCTGCCACATCAGAACTAAGTGAACTCAACTGGTCCCTTCCTGGGCTCTGTACAAGTTAAAAATAATTTACTAGCTCACGCAACAAAGCTGAAAACAGTTTATAGCAACTGTTGAGCCAAGAACTGCTACAAACAAGACTAACATTTATATTACAACGTATCAAATTTGGATTGTGAAGTATCTCATTGTTAATCTTTTTCTCTCTCTTCACCTGAACAGGATGAGGGTTTCCTTTAGAGTAACTAGTAAAGTAATGCATTACTTTTTTAATTTACAAGAAAATATCTGAGTTCTATCCTCATCTTCTTCTTTAGGTTTTAACGGCAGCTTGAATCCTTGGTGTTGCATTACCGCCATCTTCTGGAGCGAGTTACTTCCCACACACTCTATCCTACTTTTCATAACAGTACCTTTGAAAAGATGAAAATCTTTCATCAAAGTTGTCCTAAAACCAAAACCCAATATGTGTTTTTGTCTTAGAACAAAGTTTATGTTAAGTTTTCAAATGTTAACTTCTGTAAGTAACTTCAGTTGTTTTGTTCCTGGCAGATCTGGTGTTGCCATGTTGAGAGAAATTGGGAGTAAGCGCAGAGGTGTTTTTGTGTGAACATGATCTAACTGTAGCTCTAGACTAAATATGAACATGTTTGTACTCATCTCACCTGCACAAACACACATTCAGTATGTATTTAATCCTAATATATTAAGCAATGTCTTTGCTCCTGACCACTGATGATCCAAACTAAAAAATATATCATTATCGTCATCATCTGGTTAGTAATTAACAGCAATAATCATGTAAGAAAACTAAACAGGTTGTTTTCACATGCACTCAAACCATACATTATATTTAAAATCAAATCAAAAAGTAATTTAGTTTTTAGAATTATTGACGTAGATTAGAAAAGAATGCCACAATGTAATCTTTAGTATTTTGGATGACACTTGTAAAATGAGCGAGATTTGGCTGTATTTTGTTGTTTCTCCAGAAGATGGTGCTCTTCACCAGATAATAAATGACCATCTCGATCACACTGATCAGGCATGAATATACATACAGAACACCATTAATTAAGCAGCATAATATAGTGGAATAAGTACAGAGATTTATTTAGAGTGACCAAATGTTTTCCACTTGGACCACGTCAAAAAAAATATAACTCCAAGCAATAAAAGCCGTTTATAAATATCAAAAGCCAAATATGAGATCAGAGACACACTGGAGTATGGCTTATTCGGTAACAGACCAGAACTTTGCCTGAGAACCGAAAATGTGACTATTTTACATGAATTTTACAGCAAGTTTGCTTTCTAACAGACATGACATTAGAGACTGTTTGTAGCCAGAAGATCACACCTTTGTTGCACAAAGTCTTGAAAAAAAATCACTTTATCACTGGTAGATGAATGCTTACCATTAAAAAGATAAAGGCAGAAAGATTTTGGACAAAGAGGTGAAAGTGCTGACACATATGAAGCCTTTTGCAATTGTAATGACTATAACCAATAACCAGTATCTTGCCATGTTTGCCGTCATTCAGTGTAAACAAGCCTTACCAGTCAGCAAGTATTCAGAAGGCAAGATATGTTTGGATAGTTCATCCAAGATCATGATACATGTGTCCCTGCCTGATCTCAGAAGCAACATAAGGACAATGCTTTAGCCCTTTTCAAATGAACACTCTATTGAGACGAGGAAAATCTCTCTAGATTACTGTCTGACCTGAACATTACGTTGATTCAAAGGGATAGAGGCCAGAATCTTTGCATTATGAGAGACCCATGGCACTATTTTTGGCCTGAATTGCCGCTAACAAGACTACAGCAATATTGCATTTCTGGATGAACTCTCTTCAGATTAGTTAGATGTCAGACTCTTGAAAATAATATTAACATGTGTACAATGCAAGAACAGAGTGCTACATATTCCAGTTCAGCATCTTGCTGGCTACACTGTCAATACCTTAAAAATGTAGAAAGCATGTTTGTATAGTGTAATGAACTTATGGTGTTGGAGTTGTCTATGGATAAAAATTAAAAATAAATTGAAAAATTAGACACTGAATATTTTCTTCAAATACAATGACACCGGAGAATACCGTAGTCCTTCTGTTTAATCATGATTTTTTTTAAGAACTCTATAAATATACTCTATAAATAACAGTTCCAGAGTTACATTTTTATAAATTGCATGAAAATGCTTTAGTTCAGGGACCAGTTCTTGCTATAAGCAACTAGTTAGTAGTATGCATATTAACAGCTGTTTATTAGTACTTATAAAGCACATTAATGCCTCATTCTGCATGACAATATATTAGATCCCTTAATCCACCCCATACCTAAACCTTACTACCTTACTAACTATTAATAAGCAGCAAATTAGGAGTTTCTTGAATCAAAGTTAATAGTTAGTTAGTAGGACAAACTGGTCAACTTTATTTTAAAGGGTTACTCCACCCCAAAAAGACAATTTTATCATTAATTACTTATCCCAGTGTCATTCCAAACCTGTAAAAGCTTTGTTTGTCTTCGGAACACAATTTCTGATATTTAGGTTGAAAACAATTATCACTGTCAAGGTGCAGAAAAGTATGAAAGACATCGTCTGAATGACCATCAGTGGTTTAACCGTAATTTTATGAATCTACAAGAATACTTTTTATACGCAAAGAAAACAAAAATAACAACTCTGTTCAAAGATTCGGCACCGTGAAGTCACTGTAGCACCATTTTTGGTATTCACGTATGCAGTTCTATGCTACATGCAAAGATACGTTGTTTGTACAAATCAAAGTGTAAACACACGTACAAGATGTGTCTTTGCATTGCGTCTAACACAGAATTGCGTATGTGACTTGCGTACACCGGATGATTTACAAAATGGCGCTACAGTGATTTCAAGATGAACAATCATACAATAAACTCGTTATTTTTGCTTTATTTCTGTACAAAAAGTACTCTCGTAGATTCATAATATTATGGTTGAACCACTGATGACAGATGGAGCATTCAATCGACATCTTTCATACTTTTCTGCACCTTGACAGTGCTAATTATTTGGCAGTCAATGGGACAGTCATAAGCCTCCCGGTTTTCATCAAAAATATCTTAAATTGTGTTCCGAGGATGACCAAAGCTTTTACGGGTTTGAAACGACGTGGGGGTAAGTGATTAATGGCCAAATTTTCATTTTGGGGTGGAGTAGCCCTTTAAGGTCCAATTCTTGCTACTGACAAACATTAGCTATGACTTTTGCCTATAAATTCCTAATTTGCTGCTTGTTAATAGTTAGTATGGCAGTTAAGTTTAGGTTTTGGGCAGAATATGGTCAGGCACGTCCTGATTTTGCTGAGTTTGATATGTTCCTAGGTCAACAAAGTTTGATATGACCTAGGAACAACATTTTAGTCCAAAAATGTAGTCTTGACCACATCTCTACAGCTAAACCTAACCTTACCCATGAGTAATGACTAAAATCCGAGGAAATGATAGATGAATGACACTGATGTACAAACACCAAACACTGATTGTAAGCAAAAACTGTAAACAGGTTCTTCTAATCTGATTGGTTAATCACAATGTTGTTCCAGGGTCAACAGAGATGTTGATCCAGGGACATGTCGCACTCAGCAAACTCAGGTTCTGCATACGATCATGCAGAATATGAGTACTAATAAACAGTCAATTTGTTAATAACAGGCATGCTAATAAGCAACTAGTTAATAGTGACATCCCTAAACTAAAGTGTCACCAATTTTTTCATTTTTTTTTTTATTGGTTGGTTAATGAATGGAATGGAAAATATGGCAAGATGACCAAAAATAGTGTTTGTAACTTTAGGAAACTAAGCCAGTGGGCTTTAAAATGGAAACCATATTTGATGGTTTTACAGTCATTTTCTACTGATTTCAAATCCATAGTTTGCTCAGCAGTGACCTTTATTATTTTTATCACATGCTGGTTTGTAGGTCTCCGTTGAGCAGCGTGTTGTGAGTTTCTGTTGGCTCGTTTGCGATTCGTGGCTTGTCCGGTTTGCTATCGGTGCGTTCAGCCTCATCCAAAACGCTCGCTCTTTTCAAGCACAGGACGTTCTGGAAACTCTTCTTGAAGTTCTCAGACAAGAACGCGTACAGTATTGGGTTCGCACAGCTATTGGCGTATCCCAGCACCACGACGAAGGCAAACATGCTCCTTAAGAAAGGCGTGGTGCTAATTGTGCCAGTGACCGACGTCACATTGAAGATGTAGAAGGGCAGCCAGCAGAAAACAAAGACGGCGACCACGATGGACACCATTCGCGTCACCCTCTTCTCGGACTGCCTACGTTTGCCGGAGTTCACTCTGACCCCCGAGGACTTCACCTTGATGATAATGCACAGATAGCAGAGGCATATGACCATCAGGGGCAGGAAGAAGCCTAGGAAGAAGGTGTAGAACATGAAGGCAGTGTAGTAGGTCTCCTGCGGCTCTGGCCACACGATGGTGCAGAAGCAGCCATCAGGTTTGGTGATCAGCCCGCTGTAGATCACGATCGGGATGTTGACAATAAGAGACACCACCCACACCACCAGATTGATGGTCTTGGCCACATGGGGCTTCCTCCATTTGGTGGACTTGATGGGATGTACCACAGCGAGGTAGCGATCGATGCTCATCACCATCAGACAGAAAATACTGGTGAACTGGTTCAGAGAATCCACGGTCATGACCACACGACACAAAGCCGCGCCGAACGGCCAATGCACCAGCGCTAACTGGATGGCGATGAAGGGCAAGCCGAGCATGAAGAGCACGTCCGCCACCGCCAGGTTAAGGATGTAGATGTTGGTGACTGTCTTCATCTTGGCGTAGCGCAGGATTACGTAGATGACCAGAGCATTTCCGCACAGGCCAATCGCACAAACCACAAAGTACATGAAGGTGATGACGGCTGTGTTGGTTTTGGTCAGGCTCGGGTCCGTCTCGTTTCTCAGGCCTTCCTCAGATATGTTGCCGACCAGGATGTCATCGTACATGGGGAGTCCAGACAGATTGCTGGGGAAGTTGCTGGGTGAGAACGAAACTGTCCAGGAATCCATTATGTATATGCCTCAGATTCCCAACTTAAGTGCGACTTACAGCCTGGGGAGGGGAACATATGGTGGTGAATGAAGTATACACGCTTTTACATGTGCTTTACTGTTATCAGTGCTGATCCTAACGCAACCGACACATACCGGCAAGGATAATGCATTGTTTGTAAGACCTTACATAGGGAACTGTGCTGCTCATGGCGATAGACTGCCCTGCAAAATTCAGCTCTAACTCTAATCAAATACACCTGAAGCAAATAATTAAGGTCTTCAGGATCGCCTGATAATAAAAAAGCAGGTGTGTATGATTAGAGTTGGAGCTGAACTTTGCAGGATTGGGCACCCCGGCCTAAAACATCAACCTAACTAACAGAACATTTTATAGCAATGACAATCAGGTGTTATAACTCATTTTTCACACAGAAGACTTAGTTAATTAGTTATCATATTTACGGTCTTTAAAAGTTTGGGTTCAGTACAATTTTAAATGTTTTTAAAGATGTCTCTTCTCATCAAGGATAGCTCAGTAATAGCCTTATTTATTTGAACTTTTAGGCCAACCACTAAATTTCAATCAAGCTATAATGAAGATGGTATGGTCCTGTAATCTTTTAGTTCTTTTCACACCAAAGTTTTGAAGACTAATGCTTCTAGTCAAACAATTTTTTTATGTTGTTCTGTACAGCTATACAGCGCACAGTCTAGTAACTGACTTGAGAGAGCAATGTCCTTTATGTCACAATCATCCCCGGTGGACAAACAGGCTGAAAAACAAAGTAATCAATGTCCCTCTCAGATCCAGACCCATTTATGGCTTTCATTTTTTTTTTTCTAGGGCATGTGTGCATTAATCCTAATATTAACCAGTTAAGCTCCGGGACTGAAAGTGTCTGCCCCTTCACTCACATTCCAAAGCTACTCATGTCAATGCAAGGGCTTTCATTTTTAGCATTAATTACAAATTTCTTTATTAATAAAACATAAACTTTTAAGTTGAAAAGTTGATATTCTATCTAGACATTAAGGTAAGAATGACGTTGCTTAGTATAACTCTCTCGGTTTATGGTTCATACATACAAAGTGGCCACAGAAATAAGTAAATGATGTTGAAAATATTTTGAAACAGAAAACGGTGTTCTATATTAATATACACGGTGATTAAATACTTTTAAATAACAACATAAGCATTACTTTTTAAATTACTGAATATTTTGAAATACAAAATAAATACAAAAAATCTTAAAAACAAATGTTCAGAGCAGGTCATTCTTACCTTCATGTTGATGTGTGTTGTAGAGTACAGTGGTGTCTGCTGAAGAGCACATGTAGAATATCCAAACACATGATCTGATCTGATCTGAACTGAAACTGAAGAGATTTGACCCTGTGCTGAGACAAGCCTCTCAGAGAGAAAGAGAGAGAGAGAGAGAGAGAAACAGACTATGTATGTGTGTATTGAAGTATGACTGTATGACTGATGTTTGTTCATCACTGATGTGTCTATTTATTCTGTATTCATGGTGTATTGTGTAGTATTGATATTGTTTTCACACAAAAACAATGAGTATATGAACCCTTTTTGAACATATCTTCCCTGAAAGCATCTATTAACTATTAAAGGAATAGTTCACCCAAAAATGAAATTTACTCCATATTTTACTCACCCCAAAGCCATCCTAGATGTATAAGACTTTCTTTTTTCAGACGAACACAGTCAGAGTTTTTTTTAACAATTTATCCTGGCTCTTCCAAGCTTGGTAATGCTTGTGGATGGTAACCATTACTTTAAGGCTCCGTAAATCAGATATATCCGCAAGTAAGTTTGTGGATATATCCAATTTACAGGCCCCATTATAACCAGTAAAACTACTACAGATTCTGTGATGGTTTCTATTGTTTGTTTTTTCAGCAGAGTAGATTTCTGAGATGAAAAACTTGTGGTGTAAAGTTGTAATTCTGGAGAAAGATGTGGGACGCACAAACCAAAAAAGACCTGGGTGTTCATGAAACCATGGTCAGAGACGCTGTCTTCAAAAGTAGGAAATTAAGGACTGTTGCAACTAAAGAATATATTTAGTAAAGATCGCCCAAAGAGCATAACAAACGATCTTGAGACAGGTGAAAAATAACCTGCAGAGCACTTCACAAACTTTTTTAAAAAGTTGGTTTGCAGCTGCTTTGCTGGCTCGGGGTCTGGACGTTTTACAAATATCAAAGAACAATGAATTCAAACGTGTATCATGATATTTTATCTAAAATGCAGAAAAACTGAAACATAATTGTAGGGAGGGATGTTATAAGCTAGGCGGGAAAAGATTTGGTGGTTTTGCTACCAAAGAAAAAATTACTACAAATGACTAAATTTAAGGGTTCACTTACCCTAATAGCACATGTACATCTAGGTGAAGTGTATTTGATGTCTGCATTTACATCTGCAAGACGTATTATTTAGGTTGTTTGCTCATCTGCAATACGTCTGTTGGACGTCTCCTTTTAGATGTCAAATAGATGTCTATTAGACGTCTTTAAGATGTTTATGATTTAGAGTGTATGTAAAACTGACATCTGAAAGACGTTTGTAGACAGCAGATGCTTTCCAGATCAAGAGACCTTTAACAGACATCTTGCAGATGTACCTGTGCTATCTGTGTACTCCCCCCCCCCCCCCCTCCCCCCTCCCCCTCCTGCACTCCGAATGATTACTCAGCTGTAATTTTCACAATATATTAGGTTATTAATTTAGCCTGTTTTTGTCTACAATTAACTTTGAAGCAATTTCTTAGCTGACATCACATAGCCTTTTGTTTTCTCTACTTTCTACAAGAACCAACACACAGTCTCTGTTTGGTGTCATAACTTGCGTACCTGTCCTGATTCAGCTGTATTATGCCGTGCCAACAATGGCAGCCCCTAAGGATGAGGTGTTTATGCAAGCAGTACACTAAAATAAAAGCTTCTCTTGCCTTATGCGCCATTTTTCCTCCTCCATTTACCTCAAATAAGCAAGGAAAGCACCTTTTCTATGTAAATGAGCATAAACGCCGTACAGTTCGCCATGCTGGTTTGTTTATATCTAGCTACCACAATTCCTTTGCGCTCAGGCAGTTTGGCGTGATTCATCTGGAACGCTACAAAGCCGTGGTTTGAAGTCATGACTTGAGCCATGGCTCAAAAACCTGCCTGGAACGCAACACAGTACAGTATATGAGCACAGAGAGCAGAAGAGAAAAACAGATATAAAGCAGGCTGAATGCAAATGTTACAGTGGTGCAGCGAATGTGCTAATTAGCACACAGCATCATCTAGCAAGATTTAGTTACTTTTCAAACAGGCTTTGGCCACTTTCCATCTGGAGTGTTTGGCAACAGTCGTGACCGGCTTTTTACCTCAGTACCAAAGACTGGAAGCGAGAAGCGGCTGCTGAGCTCTTGTGCTGCGCTGCAGCTGGCCGTCTCTGAATGACTCCAGCAGCTTATATAGAACATGCCTTTGAAGAGCCGCAGCAGGATTTGTGAGAAGGATTACATCATACAGCACTAGGAGGATTACATCATGTGTCTCTAGTCAGCCCTGCATCATTTACAGACCTCGTGTAGTGTGGAGGCAAACAAATACACGTTACTATAGTTACCTATATAGTTATAGGGTGCAATGGTCCTACTTTCAATGCATAAGTGCATGTAGTTCAAAATCTGGTGGATATCACTATGTTCACTTAATGTGACACACAGAAGTACATGTTATAAATGGGCTATACTGTACGTTTTCAGGAGACAATGCTTATATTTAGAAACTAAAACTGCCACCAGTTCTTCAATTTGGAAAAACTAAGAGTATAGAGTTGGCATACTCAGGGCCAATGATCATCTCCGCTATGGAGGGAAATGTAAAAACCTAGAGTGACAGCTAGCAGGTTTTATAAGGTTTCCCATGTACGAGGGAAGACAGGAACTAGGAGAGATACTAGGAAAACTGAGAGAGTTCACAAGGAAAACTGTCATCATTCACTAGCAGTGAAAACTGTAATCTTATTTCAAAAAGAAAGCAAGATTATCTTGCTTATCCCATTGGCAGATTATTTTTGCTTGTTCTAAGCAAAAAGTCACTTATTTTTGACTTGTTTTTACTGAAAATGACAATTTTTTCTTATCTAGAATCCTTCTTGATTTAAGCATTTTTAGATATTTTGGCTTGAACAACACCAATGAGCACTTTTTTTTTTGGAAAGTTTCATCTAACCATAAGTTTCAGTAGTGTCTGAATACGCTCGATGAACATGGATGATAATAATGTTCATGGTAAATGTGCGCTACAGATATGTGAACGCAAATGCAAAGTGCTTTGAAATACTGAATTTTTGGAAAATGTATTGTGCTAGCTGCTGTGTTGAGTTTGTTATATTAAAGTAAGCCATTTTTTTTTAAAGGAATCTAAAGTCTGGTCATGCAGAAAAATGCATTAACGAGTGCTTTATAACTTCCAACAATCCTTTGCTCCACATCAGAACTCTGTATTTTGGCTTTATTCCTTGTTTTACCTGTTGTGTTTAGTTATACGCTTGTGAAACAGGAAGTCATGTTTATAGTCACCCTTGTGTGCTAAATATTGAAATATGAACAGGGATATACTTCAGAGATATTTACAGTACAGGCCAAAAGTTTGGACACACCTTCTCATTCAATGTGTTTTCTTTATTTTCATGACCATTTACA
>JAUMHE010000159.1:22190-34230 GCA_032359235.1 Enteromius mattozi | reverse complement strand
TACAGTACTTCTTCTGTTGCTTTTCTTAAACATGACTTGAAGAAGTGTGCTGTTTCAGGTCTTTTTGTAGCCATACATCGCTGTTTAATGTTCTGCTGACGGTGCTGAGTTTCTCTGTAAAACTGTGTGTCCTGTGGGCTTTATAGCTGCACTTTAAATTCAGACGCTTGTTAGACGACAAACTCGAGGCCGCTGGAGAACAGCAGGACTTCAGTCTGCACGAGCCTTTCTGACCAGTGCCAGCGAATCAGATCCCGATCGAGACTTCAGAAATCAGTTCAGTTCAACAGCGGTATTTATTACACTGACAGCTTTGTACACTGATAATCACACCATGCATGTCAAACCTGTAAAAAACACTGTAAATGATTGATTCAGGGTGTTATTGGTAGGAAATCATGCTGTATATTTATATATCCTGCTCTGTTTCCACTGTTTTGGCTCGGTATCATTTGCTATTTGGTTTTTGATGATTTATTGTTCATAATTTTGCACATTCCTCCCGGCTGTTTGAGCAGTGAAGTCTTACTTTAATAAGATTCCAGCTTTCTGAATGGAGAATCATTTTCTTTCCAATAGTAAATTGTTGTATTTGTAGCAGCTCAAATTTGAATATCTCATTTCTTTATTGAATATCATTATTGTTTTATTTGTTTTTTACTGATATATATATATATATATATTTTTTTTTTCTCATAAAAAATAAATAAATAAATAAATAAAATAATTAAGATATTCAAATCCGAGCTGCTACAAATACAGTTGAAGAAATTAAATAAATGTGGGCCTAATTAATGTGCATTTTTTTCGTACTGTACCTGCAAGTTTTTCCTGATGTGTACATTTATGTTTGTTTTTAAAATGACTGATTTTAGTTCTTATTTTTCATTTATTTACAGAATATGTTATAGAATTCTTACATTTTCCTCTGACCTTTTTTGGTTATGAAAATAATAAGTAAATGATTTTAGCTTCTTCAATACATTTCAAGTCCAATCAGAATCAGTGTTTCATGTCTCTCTGTGGCTGATTTGTATGTTTTGCTGTGATTTTTGGCATTGTCCATGTTCCTGCCGGTTGTTTGAGAATAAGATCTCTCTGAAAGGAGATTGGTGTGTTTTCTCTCCAGCGTTAAACAGCTCGGGATGGTTTCGTTCCTCAGATATCGTCCTCGGCGCTGTGGGTTTTGTTAAGCGATATGTTCAGAGATGATCAGATTACTGCTTAATAAGCAAACACACGCTTGCTTTTGTGAGGAGAAATGTCTTTATCAGCACTCACACACTTAAATCAGTCACAGTCGGGAGAGATGTTCTCGTCGGCTTCAAGCGTTGATGTTAACACACTCGCGGACGAACATCTGACTCGTGTGTGTAGCTGCTTGAGAACATGCTGAAATCCGGCCAGTTTTAGTCATTTGATATTGGTTACCACTTTTCTTTTCTTCAGGATGGGGACTGATAGAAAGCCCACATTAGCTCCGTGTGTGTGTGTGTGTGTGTGCGCATCAGCGCTAATGGGCTGTTGACCCTCAGCAGGAGGAGGTCGAGTGGTCATTCATCACCAGATCATCCACGAGCCTCCAGTGTTAGATTAGCCATCAGACCTGGAGAAACACTCTCTCTCTCTCTCTCTCTTTCTCACATCATTGTAAAATTGCTGGTCCTTACTCATTGCCTTTTTTAAAATCATTGTAGAATTTAGGATTGCTATTGAATTTGCATATTACATACAGAACTATAATGTAAAAAATAACCATCAATTTAACAGTAAAACTCTGGTTATATTATTGGACATTACATGTAATTTTACGGTAGTGTACCATTTTTGTAAGTAAAAAGAACCTATAATTTACAGTGAATAACTGAATTCACATTCCCAGAATTACCTGCAGTACATTTAAAATTTGATGTTTTTGTTAAAATAACTGTTTCTTCTTAGTTTTGTTCTTATTAGTTTTGTACACTAGGGCTGTATGTTACATCTAATGTTGTTAAATGAATGTTTATTGCATTATTTCAGTTTCATGTGTGCTATTATGATGTTGATGGCTATTATGTTTTGTGTTTGTGTGAATGACGCTGTGCACCTTCTATATATCTTAATATTTTATACTTTATTTTTATAGTGCTTTGAACAGTACAGGTTGTTTAAAAACAGCTTTACAGTATTAAATAGGAAAATAAATAGTCAATAACGCAAAAGGACAATAGTATCAGTTAAAGGCAGTTCATTATTTAATTCAGTGATGTCATCGTCCAGCTCAGTTCAGTTCAGATAGAATCTGTGCGATCAAGTCAATGATAATCGCTGGACATCGTGTGACTTTCTCATCACCTCCTGATTTTGGTGGTTATCAGCAGTGTTGGGGTAACTAGTAAAGTAACACTTTTTCACAAAAGTAACACCAGTTACTTTGTTTTCTTATTTATTGACTGACGAGTCTCCTGACATGTTGGGAGAAATCAGAAATACAGAGCATTGTGTGTGTTGTGTGAATACAGTGTAGTTCTAGACTAAATGTGAATGTGCATTAATTCATCTCAAAAAACAGATTCAGTATTCATCAAAATTAATTAAAATAAACTCAGAATATGACACAAACCTGCAATAACTAAATTACATGAATGTATCTAATCTCATTTTATTAACCAATGTCTTTGCTGCTGACCTTTGATGATCCAGTTCAAGCATACTTACAAGCAAAAATGACTGTGCTTATTTAAAAATAAATGCAAAAGTAACTCAAAAGTAACGTAACGCATTACTTTCCATAAAAAGTAACATAATGAGTTACTTTTTTAGGGAGTAACGCAATATTGTAATGCATTACTTTTAAAAGTAACTTTCCCCAACACTGGTTATCAGTTATAACACAGCTACAAACAGATTTTAGTACTTCAGTAGGTTAGTACATTGACATTATATCCAACACAGTCTCACGACCAATTGTGTGTATTTTACCAGGTGGCTGATTTGTATGAATTTGTGCGACCTCACTCATACATCATACATTTTCAGTTAATATGAAATTATGGTATTTAAATGTAAATTTAAAAAATCTGAGTAAGAGTTAAGTAATAGTGGAGTTTATTTGGAAGGTCAAAGTGTGTTTTTAGTGATTCATCATGGATGTCTTTTAGATGTTTGTCAGTTTCTTTAATAATGGCTGTGTAGTCTGTGAGGAGGTGGAAGAGCGAGTGCGTTTAGAGGATAAGATTCTCTCTCTCTCTGAGTCTGGCTGAACTCTGATTGCACTGAGATCCAGTTTTATCTTCAGAGCTGAACAAAGGCAGAGCTGCCGCTGGATCAGACAGACTCGCTTGTCTGCTGATGTGATTGTGTGGGTGTTTAGCTAGCGTCTGTGATTGAACTCTCTCCACTCAGTGTTAAAATCACACAATATTCTCTTATGAATTCAGATGTGCAGTTTGCTGCTGGTTATCAGTTGGACGTAGTGAACGTATTATTAATGGGGTCAAATATGAGATGAAAAAAACAAAGCTATCATAACACATCAATTAAAAAAAGGAGATTAAAACTACAGTAACAACAGTAATATTGTAAAATATTTTTACAGTTTAAAACTTCAATTTTCAGTGTCACATGATCCTTCAGAAATCATTATAATATGCTGATTTGCTGCTCGAGAACACATTTCTGATTAGTATCAGTGTTGATAAGAGTCGTGCTGCACAATATTTTTGTGGAGTCATACATTTTAGTTTTCAGGATTCACAGATGAATAGAAAGTAAAAAAAAAAACAATAGAAATCTACTGTAACGTTATAAATGTCTGATCAATTTAAGGCATCCTTGATGAATACATGTGTTAATTTATCTTTAAACACGCACAAGCGCTCTCTATATTAAAGAAAAGCAATGACAAACACCTGTCTGGTCATTATTTAGTTAGAGACACATGATCCTTGCATGAGAAAAGTAAAACACACGCATGTATAGAAAACAAGCTCAACACTCTTGTTTCTAATACATCTTGATTTCATTTAGCATTTTATCTGTTTGCCCCCCATTTGTTCTGGGTTTGTCAGTATAAGGTGATGCATGCTAGTGGACAGACTGCCTTTCAGACAGGCTTCTCATTAATCTTGTGTTAATGAGCCTTCATGCAGGGTCTAACGAGGTGTAATTGCTGTTGGGTCCTGGCTGGAATCGATGCTGCTATCCAGCCACTGGCCACAGTGGAGACTCATTTGCATACACACACACACACACACACTTTCTACTGTCCCAGATTCCCTCGATCACTTTCACACCCCCACAAGCAACTTTTATATAAATTATTCATTAACATCCTCAGTAAGGAGTTTGATCCGGAAGCAGCAGGTAGAGGATGTACTTTATCAGCTGACTGCAGAAGTTCATTTACAGTCCTTAAATATTGAGCCTTGGTGCTCATGTGGGTGAGGCAGGATCGAGTCTGGCCCTCTGCTATTGCTTTCAGATGATTAAAAATATATTAACAAATATATCAATTTTTACATGTTTATATGGAATAAATAAATATATTGTAATAAAATAACCTCAAAAAGTCAATCAATCTGGCAAATGAAGGCAATATGCTTTTTTTAATTTGTTTTTTTTTTTTTTCAGTTTTTCCTGAAAATTATTTATTTATTTTAATTTCCCAAGGTGTTTTCCTTGGATGCCTGTAGTCATGTTTTGTACAATATAAATGTTTATATAAAGCTTTAAATAATTGTGCATAATTTTTTTTTAATTAGCCATATTGAATAGAATAATTGACTGAAATCTCAAAAGGTTTGTTCATTGGGTTCTTTCATATATTAACATTATAATACTATAGCTATAATGCATTTTGATAAGTAGATGCAGCATTTGATTTGATTAATTCAGTTGTGCTGTTGGTATGTCTGTAAACAGCAGCTGGTGTTTGTGGAGGACATTCACTGGTGGTGTGTGACTCCGTCTCTTCCTCCCACTCTCTTTATGTCCCTCTGTTTTCCTGGCTTTGACACAGAAGCTGTAATAGAGCGAATCCTTACAGGTCAGTGTCTGCGAGAAGAGATATTCTGCACATCTCTGCCTTTAGCTCTGTGAAGAAACACACACACACACACACTGACACACACACTCTATCTGTCTTGTATAGTTTAGAAATACTGTCCGTCTGATGCCAGTTTATTTCTCTGCATGTCAGGACCTAATTATCTTTAGCAGCACAGCTGTTCACCCACAATGCATCAGCTTTCTCTCGCAGCTGTTAGCTTTTTCTGAAAGTGTTGTAATAAATGCCTCACACATTTCTGGTGAAACAACAGTGTTACTAAACTCAGTCTCTTAAACACACACTCTTGTTTATGCACACACAAGGCTTACCGCGGTATTCTGCCCGCACTGTCACTTTCCTCTCTTTATAGAAATTAAAACTATTTAGTTAAGTAGTCCATAGACTGACAATATTTCTATATATAAGTAGAAATATAGTAGAAATAATTTGTTCCCATGGATTTGTTTTGTTTCCTTATTTTATTACATGTGGTCATGTTATAGTAATTAGTGAGAATTAGAAGGCTAAGAACGAGTGTCTGGATTTGTAGATTTGGTGTGTTTCTGAAACTGTGTGACGAGAGACGAGTGTGTGTGTGAGCAGTTAAACATAATAATATAATCAAGTTTGTCGTGCTGTTTTATTGTTGTGTTTTTCATCAAGAGTAAGAATGAATCCTAAATTTAAGATGAAGGAAAGTGTTACAGATATTAATCAATAACACTTTTATGATATGCAACACTTTCTTTCAGAAAGTGCTTAGATAATTGCTGCCAACACACACACACACACACACACACAAACACACTCACACTAATTCACACACACACACACACACACACACACACACACAAACACACACGCACACGCACAAACACACACACACTAATTCACACACACACACACGCACACGCACAAACACACACACAAATTCACACACACACGCACAAACACACACACACTAATTCACACACACACACACACACACACACACACACACACACTCCAGTCCAGTGATGTAGTGTTTGGTGTCAAGATGTTTTTCCGTGGTGATGATCGTGGATGTGGAACCACACAAGTTTGGCAGAGCAGATGAAACACAGGCCAAATAAGTGTGTTTGTTAGGGTGACCATACATGCCATTTTTCCCGGATGCGTTGTGGTCAGGATCTCTATAAGGATATAGGTTTTGACCTGGTTTGCGTGTGCAGACCGATCGGTATGACATTGGTTCCTTATGTTTCTGAAACGCTCTTCAGGTACAAATCAAAGCAATATAGAAATCCTGGCCAGGAAAAATGGCACATATGGCCCTAGTGTGTGTGTGTGTGTGTGTGTGCTGGCAGCAGTGATCTGCAGGGATCTGTAGGACAGAGATAAAGCAGGCAGTGAGTGAGCGGCAGACAGACGCTGCTGTAGCGAGGCACAGGTTGGTTGTAAGTGTTTCAGACGCTGGATGATTTCAGATCAGACCGTGATGAGGTTGTTAGGAGCTCTCGCTTTCTTTCAGGTTTTCACAGTTTCTCTTGAGCTATTGATAGAACTCTTGTGTTGTTTGGACACACACTTCTTACTGTTTGACCGACCTTATCATGGACGTTGGGTTTTGTGTCTGAAGTCTTTTTCGTGAAGCCTGTTGTTCTTAAAACACCAAACAATTGCTCTGTTAATGTTCCAGACACTCCTGCTAAACAGACATTGAATGTCTGAGAGTCACTCATAAAGCATGATGAGCACAATTTACCCCACACTGATTTACAAACTAGAGAATAAAGGCAATGATGATATAACTAAGTGACATTCGATTTTCCCTTATAATATAATAATAGGTGTTCACATTATTATGTCCAACCCCTTTGTATGTATTATTTGTTATATTAAACAGTGCATAATTCACTGTTAAGCCATTTGAAAATAGGAAATATGTGACTCTGGAGCACAAAAGCAGTCATCAGCAGCACAGATATATTTGTAGCGATAGACAACAACACATTGTATGAGTCAAAATTATCCATTTTTCTATTATGACAAAAATCATTAGGATATTAAGTAAAGTTCATGTTCCATGAAGGTATTTAGTAAATTTCGTACCATAAATATATAAAAAAGTTTCCAACACGGTTCCAGAACAGTTGAACACAAATATTAGAGTGTGTTCAGCACATTTACGGAGGACTGATTCCTGAAGCTGACAGAGCAGTCTATGCTGGCTGTGCACAGAGACTAGAAAGTGAGGCAACCTGTTTCAGGAGGCGGGGCTTAGAGGAGAAACAATAATGTACAGTATGTGGAAAATAATGTGTTTTTTAAACCGCATAAACACATTGCATTACACCAAATACACAAAATAATGTTCTTTTTAGCACATCATATAACCCCTTCAGCACTATCTCTGACAGTCAGTCTCTGCTCTCACAGCTGGACAAACGCTGCAGACTCAGAAGGTCCCAACACTTACAAAAATAGCTGCTTCTGTGTTTTCTGCATTCCTCAGAAGACTCACTGTCATCACGGGTCAGAGACAGAGAAAAAGGGCTTTTCAAGCTTTAATAAATGTTTAATACGCCTTGAATACATCCCCCTGTACATTAGATGTGTCCTGTTTGTTTCTAAGCAAGAAATACATAAATAATAATGGCCCTGATTTAATTCAGTATATAGTAGAATGCTAAAATATATTTGAAATACATTGATTTCTTGCTAAGTATACTACAAATTCATCTACATATTTGTGTGCTTAATAAAAAATGTCATGCAATTGTACCTTTTCTAAACTGGGACAACTGGTTTTGTGCTTAATGCGTTTAAGTACACTAATTAGTACACTAATTGTGCAGAAGTAATGCCGACGTCCAGCTAAAGATATACTTTTTTAGAACAATAATCATTAGATGACATTAAAAAAGATTCTATTTAAGGATCACAGTGCAGTCTACTAACATAAATATATATATATTTATTTATAATACAAGGACAACACACAGTAAGACGGTAAAGATATAATTTCGTTGCATTGTAGGCCAGTTGACAAGAGAATGACTCTTGCGATCTGATTCTTTTGAATGGCTTGTTGTTTTGAATCATTGACTCACTGAATCAGCTGGACCAGTTCTTGACTCAGTGAATTGAAATCATTGTATTCTTGTGCTAATCTAAAAATATTTGACATGCTGTATTGAAGATTTCCTCGATTCAGCCGCTGGTGAGGTGAAAAGCTCGTTCTGGGTTTAATCTCTTTGGCAGTGACGGTGCTGTGTTTGTGTTTAATGTTTGCTCCCATGATGCCCTGCAGCAGAGTGAATGGATGCAGCGGTGACGGCTTTGGTGATAATTTATTCAGATGATTGGAGAGGTGAGGAGAGCAGCTGTGAGTTTGATTCTATCCTGTGCTCGAGGACTTGGCTCACACACACACACGCTTTTGAACTTTCCAGTCAGTAACATCTTATTTTGTCGTCTTCGGGGAGCGAGCCGGAGGAAAGCTGAACATGTAGAGAAGAAGAAAGAGGAATCAGAACTTCTCAAAGAAAACTGAATCCAGTCCAGAACTACACCTCGCCTTTCCTCAAGAAAATACTGTCCATCTATCATTCCATCATCCATCCATCATTTCTTCTATCATGCTGTCTTTGTTCCATCCATTCATCCATTGTTTTTTAGCAGTCTATCGTTCCATCCATCATTTCTTCTGTTATTCTCTCCATCCATCCATCCATCCATCCATCCATCCATCCAACATTTCTTCTGTTAATCTATCCATCCATCTGTTGTTTATTCTGTTGTTCCATCATTAGATCATCCATCCATCAATCTATCATGCTGTTGCTGGTTTGTCCACTCATCATTTGTTCATTCTGTCATTTATCCTGTTTATCATTCTATCTAGCTTTTTGTCAGTCTATCTTTCTATCTATTGTTCTATCATCATCCATCCTTTGTTAATTCCGTTCATATGTTTATGAACAGTTTCAGAAGACTCTGTTCACTTGAATCATCAGTTCATGCATGTAAAGAGGTTTGTGATGATAAGAGGAGCGT
The DNA here is from genome assembly GCA_032359235.1 of Enteromius mattozi. Lineage (NCBI taxonomy): Eukaryota > Metazoa > Chordata > Actinopteri > Cypriniformes > Cyprinidae > Enteromius > Enteromius mattozi. The sequence goes on along the minus strand of JAUMHE010000159.1, from coordinate 25,160 downwards.
TAAAAACACTGATGTTTAGCAGGAGAGTTTCAGTCTGAGAGTCTTCAGGGATGAGTTCCTGGAAAGATAAAGGTCATGCTTTGATTCCCTCAGTGTGTGACTGTAAATCAGCAGGGCTCATCAGACCACACGCACACACACACACACACAGAGAGCGTCTGACACCTGGAGAGGAAGCGTGTTTGCGTGGTGGGTGGGCTGCAGCATGGGTGTGTGTGTGAATGCTGGGTTTCCGTTTGACCTTTGATCCCTGAACTGCTGCAGACGTGATGGGTGAAAGGGCACAGCTCCTCGGCTGGATTGGGTTCCGCTGGAAGCCGTAATTATCGTTAGGATCTCCGGCGGATACACCCATTTCTCCAGACCACAGTAACGTGTGAGCGTCACAGTGTGTGTGAGTGTGTAAGAGCACACACTCCTGCTGGTCACGCTGCCTAGCCGTTATTCAAGCCTCTCTAACCTTAAGCTATGGAAATGCCATGTTGAGGCTTTTTAGAGAGTTTTCATGGTGTTTTCTGACTTCCGAGTTTGAAGTCATTGAAGTCTCTATAGTGCACATTAATGTTGAGCAATGCATTAAGAGTTGTAATGCACTAAAATTTACTAATTAATTTAATAATCACATTTATTTAATAGTCAGCAGTCATTTATAAACTTGTACAAACATTTAAATCATACTTTTTATATTACTTTTTTAAAGATATAATTACATTTCTGCTTCAGTGTGTTGTTTAAACATCTGCTATTATTATTTAAACATAAACACTGGCTGTAATAACTCATGACAGATTTATTCAAACATGCATTAAATAATAAAGGCAAATAAAAAATATGAGAACTATGTAATATAACGGCAATTTTTATATTTAACAATCAATTTAATAATGGAAATTAGTTTGGCTGCAAATTTGCAAAATAGTAAAACTAACATGACAAAAAGTTTGATAAAATCATCATATTTCTTCAAAAAAAAAAAAAAAAAATATATATATATATATATATATATATATTTGCCATATTTCCCACTCCTAGCTGAATGTGCTTTTAATAATGTGTGTATAAAAATGATCCATATGAATATTGTTTCATTGTTTAAAAATCTAGCCCAACATGCCATGACCCAGTTTTATCCACACTGAGTGCATGTAATAGTCCAAACACACCATTGGAGAAACACTAATGAAAACACCATTGTTTCAGTCACCCAATTTTCATCTGAAACTGAAATTGCTGTTTCGGCCTAAAAAATGTGATTGCCTAAATCTGATTTCATCACTAGCTGAGAGTACAATGTAATGACCTGGGCTTCTGCAGACACGGCTTTCATGAAGATCTCTCTTTCTCTAGTCTCTACACTTTTCTTTTTGTTCCGCAAGAGCTCCCCTGAGCAGAGAGGCAATTATGCAGCGCTGTGGTGTTATATTTCATTCCACGAGCAGCTCTGCATTATACCGTACCATTAGCCCGCCTGCTAACAGCTTCATGCCACCCCAGAGAACCAGAGAGATGCTCGTGCTTTTAGAGAGAGAGATGGACAACCGCTGTCTGTTGATCAGAGGTGACATGATGCTGTAGTGAAGGGTGAGTGATGTCCAGTTTCCAGTGACCCCTGGAGGTCAAGGACAGAGCTGCACTTCTGCAAGAGATGCTGGACTGCTTCTACGTCTTTAATCAGTCTGGAGCCTGGCCAGTGTGTGTTAAACAGACTGCAACAATCAAAACTGATATTAATCAAAAGTGAATGTGATTATTAATTAATCACTGAGCACTGTGCATATAAAAGATCCACTGGTCATATCACTTCAGAAGAGTAAATAACACATTTCTATGGACAAACGGAATATAACTGAAGAGACCAGCAAGCCTCTGTGGGAAAAGTGCATGACCCAAGTTGTCCTAAACGTTCATATTAAGCTTCAAACAAACTCATATAGTTTAACAGTGTCTGCTGACAGGTGCATGTGCTGTTTAATGCTTCCCCTCAGCTCAGGATGGATGGGTTTTTCTTTGTGCAAATGTTCAAAAGGCATGCTTTGCATAAAGGCTCATCGTGACAGAGAGACACTCCTTCAACTTCACTAAAGAGCAGGAGCGTGATCATTTGTAATTTGTGTAAAATGTGTTTTTATGAGAGCAGTGAATGAGAAGGGACTGTTGAAATGGGGTATAAACATAATATCATTTACTTTGTTCAGCCTTGATGCTGCCAAGGCATTAAAAAAGTGAATAAATAAATAAAGTTCAGATAGGTAAATCTGTATGTTTAGTATACTGTATGCTTTTGTTTTACTTTATTATGGTGTGCATGTTTTAGAATGTAATGTTTATATTAAATGTCTTATGTCTTCTTTTTGGCACATAATATATATTATTGTCTACATGGATGCGTTCTTCAGTTTGAACACTTTTTTAATAAAATACTGTAAATTTGGCTTTCCAATTAATTAAAATTAATAGATTGATCAATCAGTTAATCAAAGACATCATTAAAAAACATGTCTTTTCTTCAGGCTACAGGCTCTGAAATGTGTATCAGTGTTGCTGAAAAACACAGTCTGATCTCTGTCCGATCTCTGGTGGATCTCTGTTGATCTCTGTCTGATCTCTGGTGGATCTCTAGGTCATCAGTGGCAGATCTTTGTGTCCAGATGAGATACAGAGGTCATTCTGCAGGACGTGAGCTCTGGTTTAGTTAGTCTCAGGCTGTGGTTTCTTCTTAGCATGTTCAAGTGTTTTGAGCTTGTTTGTTGTTCGTTTCACTGAAGCTTTTAAGCACTTAACACTTAACCTTAGCCTGAATACATAATCAGACTGTCTGAGACAGGCACCCTGCAGCTAAATGACTAAACTTTGGAAGAAAGAAATGTGGGATTTTGACATATAACCAATCAAGCAATCACTTTTATTTATATAGCGCTTTTAACAATACAGATTGTAGCAAAGCACTGAACATTATCAAATAGAAGAACA
>JAUMHE010000158.1:147482-157574 GCA_032359235.1 Enteromius mattozi | reverse complement strand
ATCCAAGATCAGGACAAATCCACAACAATCAAATCCAGCTAACTGAGTTAGCGACGTACGAAGAACGGACCCCTGGTCCTGAGCTAACCCTAACCCTAAGTTATATTTGAGAGCAATGCAGTTTGATCTATCAGGGCTTGTTTTGATCTCTATGTTGTTCCCAACAAGGGTCACATGGGGACTGGTTCCAGGGAGTACTCGGAAAGATTCTAATTCTGCTTTCTTGTGATTTGCCTATGCTATTTTTAAATGAAAAAAAACCAAACTAATATATATCTAAAGAACACCTTTTGGCATCGTTTTTTTACACACAGGGTACCCCTTTAGCATAATTTTTCGACATGCAGGATTCTTCGTTGCTTTAAATAAGAAACTTTGGCTTCGATATAACAACGCGGAAAGTACTGGGAATTTTATCATCATGATTAAATTATATATTGAATAATAGTAAGATACAACAGGCAGATACTACAACTACAATTATAATATATTCAAAAAATATTAATATTCCAAGTCAAAATTATTGATTTGTTAGAGCCTTACGTTAGCCTTGGTTGTGAAATGCTATTTGCTCTTGACCGATTGCGTCTTTCTATGGGACGGGAGTATCTTTTTTAATGTGACGTGAGCACGTTAACAGAGGGGGATCATTTTCAGCGATTTAAACATTTTGTTTTACTCTCTTCTTCATATAAAGACATTGTATGCAACACTTATTTGTAATGCTTTTATACTGTTTGTTTATGGTTATATTTTGCAATAAATATCTTCGACTGGACTTATATTTGCCTGCTACGTGTTCTATATTGTTCAGAAGTGAGTAGGTGTAGCGTAGGGGTTGGGTGAAATGCTCCAATATAAGTAAAAATGTATATAAAATGATCAAATTTGACCATTAAATTAAGACCACAACTGAACGGATGACCTTCACATTAAAAAATGACGCTGCCAAGCTACCAAGTGATGCTGCCAAGTCATGACCAAGCTTCAGTATGCAACGAGTTGAGAGTGTGAATGTGTTGATCTGAGCTCGATATTTGTTTGTTGATTTCCGCCCAAAAACACTGCTTTGCTCTGTTTGTCTTGGTTATTGTGCCCAAGAGCAAGAAATATATAAGTCTACGTCATACTAAAAAGAAACTATGCTTGTAACCACAGGTCAGAAGATGTAGTTCCAAACACAAAACCTTGCAGTGCTGTTTGCAAATGTTCGATGGAAACACTAACTCATTGAACTTGCAAAAACTTTGACTGGCAATGCTTTCAGGAAACGTGTCCCAGGCTGACTCAGCAACACTGGCTCTATGGTTTGAGTTATGGGAAGGATTTTGATTTGTTTATCCAACCCCTGACAATATTTAAGAAATAAAATGTTTTAAAAACCTATTGAAGCTTTGTAATTTTTCTATTCTGTTTGGTAAAATTAGTTATGCAACTCTTAAATCTAGTAACATCTGAATGTCTTGATGCATCGGGACTGATTGAGGTCATTGCTTATTTGATAAAGATTTCTTCATTTCCATCTTTAAGACCTCAATTAAAGGAGAGAGCTAACAAAGAAAGATGACCTCAGGGGCTCTACTAGTGGTCCAAATAGAGGGAACTCTAAATGAAACTGACTGTGTCATTCGGTGAGGTTTGCTCTGACGCACAGATAGTGTCTGGGGGCTTTCTTGTGTGATGAAATGGGTTGCTGATTGAATCTAGAGAGGGGAAAAGATCCCACTTTCACTGGCGGGGAGAACATCTATGGAACATTAAAATTGTAGATAGCCTTTCAATAAAGTCTAATATTTATAATAGGGCTAGCAGCAGGATGGAGCTATTGGTTGAGTCTAAATTACGTAAGAAATTCAGTAACCTCTTATTCTTTTCAAATTATTTTGGGTAAACATCCATGATGTGACAGTGGTGCAATCAATACTGTATTATCTTCTTCATAAAATATAAATTCAGATAATCTTTCTGAAACCCATAAAGAATGTAAAAAAGTGTAGCTGGGTATTCTTTTCAACTGCTCATACAGATAATTAGCTAACTCTTATTTTTAGAAAATGTTGAGACCGTCATATAAATAAATACATGCCTAAATGGCACAAATAGGAATATTTACAGTATATAATATTTAAATTTTTAACATAAATCCAATATGAAATAAGCTAAAGAAATACAATAAAATTGCATTGAGTGCATGACATTTTAACTTTTTTTTTTTTTTGCATTCGATTATTTCTGCATAATCAATTTCTACAATCAAAATGAATTTATCCATCCAATGATTAATTGATTAATTCATCACTTTTATACATTGACGTTTCATAAGGAAAAAAAAAAAAAAAAAGTATAAACATGCAATTATTGTTATGAGCAAGGTTGTCACACCAGATATAACAACACAGTCTCACTCCAACTTGTCACATTTTGACGCTTGGTCAAGACCCTTTAGCGTCGCTTTTTGAAGCTCAAGGTACCCCTTTTTAGTTCAAGGCAAATGCAGTCACAGGTACTTATTGCACAAACGAATCATAAACAAGCAGTATGAATACATTACAAACAAGTCGTGTCACATTCCAAGTCTTCTGAAGCCAAATGAAGTCTTTATGCGAAGAAGAGAGTAAAACACAAGGTTTTAATCACAAAAAATGATTCCGCCCTGTAAACGCGGCGCGCTCACATCTCATTCAGAAAACATAATCCAGTCCAGTCCCGTAGCATGACGCAATCGGTCACAAGATACACAAGAGCCAATGGCATTTCACAACCAAAGTTGACATAAGGATTCTTGTAGCAGCATTTTTTGAAATCGCACACAGACTGCAGCAGCGCACAGGAAGTACACGGAAGACGGAGACAGCGACCACGTCTATTCCTCTCACAAATCAATCGTTTTGCCTCAAAAGTAATATTTTTCAAATAAATTATGACGGTAGTTGTATCTGCCTGCTATATCTTGTGTTTTATTGATAGATGGTAGGTTTAGGGGCAGGGGTTGGGTTACGTGCTCATAAATGTGTGAATAATATCATTTAAATGAAATACCCAATATATCTTTTAATTATGACGATAAAATTAAAAAATTACCATGTCTGCATATTGACGCTAAGGGTTTCCTATTTAAAACAACGGAGGACCCTTCACGTCGAAAAGTGACTAAAAATGGGTACCTTGAGCTTCCAAAAGCGACGCAAAAGGGTCTTGACCAAGCGTCAAAATGTGACGAGTTGGAGTGAGACTGTGATGGATATAAAGACCACCTGATGTGAATTTTATATATTATTATATCTTTGCACCACCTGCTGGTGACTTTTTTAGATATCTATGAACCTAACAGAACTGGTGTATAATTACACAAGAGATAACGATGCAACAAAAAAAAAAAACAGACACATACAACACAATGAAACTAAATGTAATCCTGACGGCAACAAACACAAATTCATGGATCAGATTTCTAAGTAATTAAATATTGTGTCTATATTATTCTACTTGCTTACAAATGTATAACAAATTACAAATAAATGTAAGGCCAGACCTAAAATAACTGAAAATAAGAGATACAATCTTTCCTCGTTTTCTTTTTTTTTTTTTTTTCTTTTAGTTTCTGACAGTGAAAATGGAAGCTTAAACCGGAAAAACCAAACCCCACTCACAAATCAGCACCGGAGGCTGTCAGGACTACCCTGCATCTTGAGTAACAATGGAGTCACATTGTGTTAACATGAACTGAATTAGCATATTCTCAGTGTCATGTTCGGAGATCAGCATGCAGGAAACCAGAGGCGCTGTGACAGTTCTGTCATGACATCCATATTAAAACTGTGATGTATTGCAAGAACTCTGTGCTTCTAGCTCTCACTGATATAAACAGGATGGTGTGTGTTTCTTTCCCCCGATGTTGCAAATCATACCGGAACATCCTATTAATTTTGATGGACTCTGCAAAATTACAGTGTTTTATAGGCTGCTTGTATGATTTAGATGGCAGTAGAATGTAAATTAGTTGTAGTCGTACTATTTTGCAATATGTGTGAATCCCCAGACATGGTTTTATGTCTCGTTTTCCGTCTTGTTTTCGTTGGGTATAAACTATTGAATCTGATAGTAAAATCAAAGACAGTATTTATGTGTAATAAGTAGTCTTTGCTCCAAGTTTGTAGCCATGTTGTCAATAATCAACTTTCATTTTGCTAGATGGGCAGCATATGTGCATCACTTGTGAGAGCAGAAGTGTACAGAAGCAAAAAGTTGCATAAAATATGCATGTATGCGATAAAATTTTTAATAGCATTTGGGTTTACAACAATTAACTTCAATCTTCAATTGCCAATCTGAATTAATTAATTAATTAATCCAATGTGATTTCATATTATGAAAATGTTGTTCCCTTTCGAGGAGCACTTCATTATGCTAAGTGTGATCTGCTTGGGATCCTAGTAGCTTATCCGAGAAGTCACCCAGCAATGCAATTCCAGGAACAGCGTATCCTAGTTGGAACAGATTACTGGCTATTTTAATTGGATTGAAATTTCGATTTTCATTTGATTGAGCCATCAATCAGATTGTAAATGGATTATTGGGTTGCATGTGAATAAAGCTAATGTTTTTTTGTTTTTTTTTCTCTGTCAGAAAAAAAAGATATCAGACTGATCACATTTCCAAATCACAAGGGCTTTTTTGATGAAAACATGCAGAAACAAGTTTTTTATTTTCTCATACCTGTCCTGGAGACCTACCACTGCACATTTTGGATGTGTCATCCTGTCTACTGAGATGTCTTTATCTGATTGATTTTTGAAGGCAGCATAAATGTACAGTATTTTTGGTGCCTATGACATCTCATTATCCTGTGCATTCAGTCAAATGACAGAGCTAAAGAGAAAAAAAAAATGTCATCTGAGTCAGTCAGTTTGGGTGCAAATGTATTTTTTAAATGACTTTTTTAAATTTGGATTTTATTTCTAGTGAGAAATCTGTATAACAGTCATAGTTAATGTAGGTTTGTATAATTGCGTTTTCAGTCAGTTTTCACCAAAACTCTCTTTTTTGTTGTAGCTCCTTATAAATTTGTACTGATTCAGAAGCCTGTACGAAATTAAGCTTCACAAACGTCTGTGAAGTCATTGTCTGGTAGTGCAGTGAAGCAACAATTGCCTAGCTCTCGGATGCAGTACAGCAATCGTATAGCAACATGTTCAGCCATATGTCCCAGAGTATTACAGAGCCATGTTTATTTTTTTATTTTTATTTTTTCATGCCACTGCACTGAGAAAAATAACATTGTGCATGAATTTTATGCAAAAAGTGCTCAGGTGACTGCATATAATGAACTCAGATACGGGAAAGACAGTACCTCCCTTTAGTTTCATATGGATTACTTAATTAGATAATATTAGTTTTTAATTTTAATTCGTTCATTTAAAAGTAGTGTTCAGGTACAGGAAAAACTGTACCTGTCTTTCATATGGATAACATAATCAGATAATAGTTTTCAATTTGTATTTGTTCATTCAAAAGTAACTTTCAGATGGAAAAAACTGTACCTCGCTTTCATATGGATTACATAATCAAATAATAGTTTTTGATTTGAATTAGTTAATTCAAAAGTAGACACTTCAAGCTTTATATAGATACATTTCTCATGTTTACAGATATATTTCTACATTTGATTGATTTTAGTCTTATCTGTATGGTTTCTCTGTGAATCAGAAAAAACTGAACGTGAATGTGCACAGAGGGTTAAAGATGCTGCATTCAATTTTATCTTTAGACTGTAAATTTAGATTAAAAATTTAGATTAAAACTATTGCAATTATTTATAGTATGTAACTGCAAGTAAGTAACTGTAATTAAATTACCTAAAAGTAATATTAATTTAATAATAGTAATATTAGTATAATTTAATCGCTTAATTTACTTTTTCAGTGGATAAGTAATTTAATTACAGAAATGCGTTACAGTTACTTAGTAATGCGTTGCACCCAACACTGGCTGTGATCATAGACTTTATGGATGTGATTACACACAATACACAGAGCTTTCCCTCACCCCTGCTGTTTTTGCAAGGTTCTGTAAAAATCTTTTTCAGCTTTTATTTTCATTTTATTCCCTAAAGAATATATCTCATGTTTATCAAGTTTGTCGAATCTATCCATCTTCAATCACTTTTAGTCAGCTTTGACTAAACTCCTCTCAGGTAGCGCATCTTTTTAAAGTGAAAGAAGCCTGGACACCTGACCTGAATACAGTGTGCTGATGCGCTAAAATGGACTTGTCGGCTTCTGTTCAAAAACAACAAGGCCTCCTGTCAGCTTTTGCAGTAAAATGTGAACTTGCGATGCCTTGAAAGTGGACAATATTGACTTTTTTGGCAAAATGTGTTTAGGGTTCAGATTGCACTATATGTGAAGAATAATGCATGGCAGTCAGCTTTTCAAGTGTCTGTTATTGTTTTTTTTGTTGTTTTTTGCTAATACATTTTCATTCATATATTTACATGAATTTTTATAAACACTATTGTACATTTTTCAAGATTCTAAAGGTCATTATTAGGTTAACATTATCTCTGAGTGATTGCTTGACAACTGTCATCACCCTTTCAGAATTCCTCCTCTGACAGTAACTATCTGAGATGCTCTTCTGTTTTCTTTGCTTTTTTGCCAGTAAACGCTTTGTTGGCTGTCAGAATGCACTCAGTTTCCTGAGTTAAATGGTCCGCCCTCCCCAGAGAGGAGGTGTGTGGATGCTGGCTTTATTGTTGTTGATAAGTGCCTTCAAAATCCCATGTCTGGGACCTAAAAGTAACCGTTCAGTTTGTCCATCACAAGAGTAGTGGACAGAAGCAAGACTTGTCCTCATACCATACTGCCACTCATAAACTGCTAACTAATATTTCAACATCTCTGTATATCTGTTTTTGCAACTTTATCATTTTTTGGTTGTTTGCTCAGTCTACCTACTCCATCATCTTGGATGTTCATCCTCAAGCTGGTATAAAACACATGGCATGTGCTTCCATTAAGACATACCAATTAATCAAACAAACACAATTTAAGATTAGTTTATATAGTACAATTTTAGTTAGCTTGCTATTGAAAACATTATTATAAAGCAAGTCTGATTAATGAATTCCATATTTTTGCAAAAATACATGCATTGTCCGGCAGTTCCGCCATATTATAAATGCTCATGGCACCCTGTCCTACTTATCAGTTCAATATGTTATCGTCCCTGATATTGGTAAAACAACTGCACTCTTGCACGTTATATTATTTGTTTATCAATACAACCTTTTCAATATTGGCTTTTATGAAACAACAAAGAATACTGGAGTGAATTGTTTGAAAAAATACATCTGTTGGGTTGATGCTGTGACAGACACTAAATTCAGTAAACTTAAAATTGTTTAGCTACAATTTAATTAATACTAGTAGTAGTAGTTGTTGCCATTTTTAACTCTCAGTCAGGAGACTTATAAGTTATCTTCCCATGCCCTGCCCTTTGCTAGTTTCCTTTTTTTATCTTCTCTGCAACATTGATTGTCTTCATGCCACTTAGTTATTGATTTTTCAATAGCATATTGCATGGGCCTGATATGGCACTTTTCCAAGTGCCTGCTGCCAAGGGATAGGGGAATTTAATGCTCTTGTCTCGTGGCTTGTAAATGATTTAAGATGTTTTCAGTAATGCTCGCCAATAAACCTGGATGATCACACAGCTGACGTCAGGAAAGTTTCATCCTTTACCCCTATTACAACAAATAACGAGAAAGACGACTTGAGTTCTTTGCTTGACACTGTAGTTGTATTGATGGTATGGAATATTGATAAAAAATTTTAATTCTTTTAATGAATCCTAAAATCCACAGCAACCTGCATCTTCTGGAATTTAAGTCTTAATTTATGGTGCTATTGAGTGAGTAAATGCGTATATGCAGCCATTCTAAAACATCCCTTAAGAAGCTTACAATTAGAGGCAGGGTTTAGTTTGAGCTACTCATCAAAGGTTTCATTAAGGATTAAAATGAGCTGACTGTTAAAGCTGTTTCCTAAGAGATACATGTTCACCACCTCATACAATTAAAATGATACATAGTATATTCATTTACACTTGAGAACAGGGACGTGGTGAATACATCATATGCATACAGCAAAGCTGTTAACTGCTAACGCAGTATGTTTCAGGTGCTGTTATTAAATCAATAGTTTACTCAAAAATAAAAAAATCTGTCACCTTTCTATGACATTTTGGATATCTCCCTCACCTAGCACACTTGATGAACTCATAAGCTCATTAGCAGAGACTGCAAGACTTGTGTGTGTCCAATAAGGGAGACAGAAAGTTATATATGGATGTGTTTTCTCGTGTATAAGGCACGTAGGTTATCTTGGCTTCTTAAAGTTAAAGAGGTGCTGCATCATCTCAGGCATTATCTAAATGTAGGTTTTTGGAGGATTTGGGGCCTCTCTGCACTTTTTAATCATGTTTTATCATCTGGAAATTATTTGACTTTCCAGTTGACTTTCCAAAATATTTTCACTGTGATAAACTGGAATATGGTGCTATGGTCAGCTATTGGCGAAGGATCGCGTAAACGTAGGCGAGGGGCATTTATTTTGTGCATATAAAGCCCTGGTTCCCTGGACGCATAACTCAAAGTACTGTGTTACGGCTACATCTTTCTTTGAAAAATGATGACATTGTTATGTCCTTTTGCCCATTACAACTAAAGCAAAATCTAAACACTGCGTTTTCAATTTTGAGGCATATCCTTGTATTATTATAACTACAGTATGTGGGTTCCTTGCAGAATTGGCTTGTTCAAGTAAGGATTATTCCCAATGCAGCATGAAAAAAAAAAAAAAAAGAAGAAGAAATAAAATGGTTTGCCGCGATGGAAGAGCTACACAGAAAACTGATTTAAACACACTGATTCTGTCACTAGGTCACATTGCCAAAAATCAGTAGATACCCCCAGTAACGCTCCTGAGGCTAAATGAAAGCAAATCCCTGCAGCAAAGTTCCAGCTTCTAAAAGAAAGCTATCTCAAAAGAGTGGTGGCAAAGAGAGGACTGATGATTCATGATTTAATGGATTCGTGCCCATGATCCTGTAAGGAGTAATGGGTCTCATTCATGAAACATGAGCAGAATTAATTCATCCTTGTAAACCATTCTGCCAACAATTCATTGTGGAAATGCATAGAAGAATGATTTTACAAATGCGTAATTCAGAGGTTTTGCTTGTGCTGTGTGATTGAAGCTCTGATTATGTAGCATAAGGTAGATTGATTGATTTGGCATTTGTGCATGCCTAATAAATGAAATTGAGGTTAATTGATAAACCATTTATGGCATAATTATTGATTTTTTTTTTATTGATTTTTTTTAAAGGTAGGATGTTTTTAAGTTGTAATATAGAACTGCACAATTCTGGAAAAATTGGGAATTTAAAAGTGTTGAATTAATTTGAATTAAATATTAAATTAAATTTGAATTATTAATGAATTATTAAGCATTTAATATATAATATATGTACTTAAAATATAATTATTTAATACACTGTTTAATACTAAATATATGAAAAAGTGATTTGAATGAATTTTTCATTCGTTCAAAATTTCCGACCCCTCTAGTGACTTTTTTTTTTTTTTTTTTTCAAAAAGCGACCAGGGACAAATCTAGCTACTTCTTGGACAAACTTTAGCTAATTAGCATATTATATAATCTAGTGAGATTTTCAAACTGGCTTTAGCTATACTTTCCATTGAAAGATGTTGGCAAATGATGCAATCAACACAAATGTTATTTGAAGTGGCAGTTACTGTCAAAAGATGACTTGCTATATTTAGCTTGCTACCATAGACATCAATGTTTATATCCGAAATTATAAATTTTCATCCCAGTATTTCTGTGATAATATAAATGAACATTTGCTAACACATTTTGGGAGGAGTACACACAGGTAATTTTCAGCCTGTTCCCCGCTAATCATCTTATCTCATCACCCAATCAAAGCTATACTTCCTATAAATAGTACAAGCCCATTTCCCTCAGTATCTCGATCTAAGCATCCCTCCTCCTCCCCTACTCCTCC
>JAUMHE010000158.1:87286-103292 GCA_032359235.1 Enteromius mattozi | reverse complement strand
CGGCTCGAAGACGATTGGTCTCTCATGCGAGATCCCATATGTAACGTCGAAGTGATTCGACTGAAAGGGTAACTGTGGTTACTGTAGTCATGGTTAACCACAGTTTTATTATAGTAAAACCATGGTTAATTTCCATAAGGGATTTTAGGTCTAGTTTGTTTCTTCTGTGTTACTAGTAATACAGTATAATATAATATAATATTAATCAATCCATGTATTTTAAAAGCTGCCATATGTAGGGTTTTAGGCCTTGATATAATATATTGTATTATTGCTGAAAAAAAAAAAGCTAATTACTTCAGGTGTGCTATTTGATAGCAATCTTTCCTCCAAAATCCAAGTTTCTAGCATTTGTAAAACCCCATTTTTCCATCTCAAAAATGCACTCAATGACAAATGCAGAAATGGTTATGCATGTGTTTATGACCTCAAGGTTAGATTATTGTAATGCTTTATTGGGTGGTTTCTCTGTGCGCCAAATAAACAAACTCCAGCTGGTTCAAAATGAGGCAAACAACAAAAAAAAGTAGTATGACCATATTAACCCAGTTCTTTCAAAACTGCACTGGTTCCCTATTACACACTGTATACATTTTAAAATCTTTCTAATTATCTATAAAGCCCCTAAAGGTTTAGCACCTCAGTACTTTAGCAAGCTCTTATTGCATTATAGTCTGTCATGTCCACTATGATTTAAAAAATCTGACTCATTTGATAATACCTAAAATAACCAAACTGCAGGTGGCAGATAAATAGGATATTTAGCTCCAAAACTTTGAATCAATCTACCTAGTGCTGCTCGGGAGGCAGACACACTCTGTCAGTTTAAAAAAAAAAGAAAAAAAAGATAATAATAATCCAGAATCTCTTTCACTTGGCTCACACTTAACACACTAACACATCTCTATAATTTAAATATGTTAAAGAATTGTTAGGCTTCATTAATTAGATTAACTGGAACCAGGAACACTTCCCATAACACTCAATGTACCTGTTACATCATTAAAAGAATGGAATCTACAATAATATTAGTCAGTTTTGTTCTTATTCTGAGATAAACATAACCACCAGAACCCCAGAATAACATTTTAATCCAAAAATTTAGTCTTGACCATATCCCTACAACTAAACCTAACCTTAAACCTTAAAACCTTAAAATCAGAGGAAATGAGAGATGAATGACAATGATGCACAAGCACCAAACATTGTAAGCCTATAAAACAAAACAGAAACTGTAAACTGGCCCTCAAATCTGATTGGTTAATTACAAAGTTGTTCCAGAGTCAACAAAGATGTTGATCAAGGAACATGTAGCACTTGGTAAAATCAGGTTCTGCCACCCAGACCCAGTCTGTATCCAGACCAGATGGTGGATCAGCACCTAGAGGCGACCTCGACAGCCCTGAATGTCAGCAGAGACTTAGATTGTTAATAGTTAGCTGACAGTGAGAACTGGTCCAAAAAACTAAAGTGTGACCATCGTGGGATTTCTCGTGTATCCCCTTTGCGCTCTCTTCTCACATAAAAGCAATTTAACTCAAATATTTAATGACCATTTATTTACATTTCACAGTAAAAAACACATGCACAAATTGGAATAAAGTACCATGTTATGGAAAATGTGGCAACAGAGTGGGGGATGCAAATGCAAGCTTTATTAAAACAGGCAGGATTAACAATGTCCCTGGGCGAACAAAAGAGTAATCCAAGAAGCAGGCAGAATGATCACAAACCAGGAAACAGTTAAGGCAAACAAGCAACAAAGAAAATGCTAGGAAATGTCCACTAACAGTTAAATAAGACTCAGAAAGGTGTTTGTTTGTGTGCAGCTTAAATAGTCCCTCTGATGGGTAACAGGTGTGCCATTAAATATTTTCTATAGGGGTTATGAAAAATGGAGTCCAGGATTTAATGGCAAAGGCATGGGATGAACTGCCCTCTAGAGGCTCTTGGGCACTCCAGCTGGAGACCTTGACATACAGTGATAGGGGAGTATCACAAAATGAACCCCCATGCCTAGCGCATTTCTCCATCTAAAAATGTTCTCAATGCCAAATGCATAAATTATAATTTAATGCTTTTATGACCTAAAGGTTAGATGACTGTAATGCTTTATTGGGTGGTTTCTCTGTGCGCTTAATAAACAAACTCCAGCTGGTTCAAAATGGGGCAGCAAGACTTCTTACTAGAACAAAGAAGCATGACCATATTATCCCGGTTCTTTCAAAACTGCACCAGCTCCCTATTAAACACTGTACACATTTTAAAATCTTTCTAATTACCTTTAAAGCCCTTAATGGTTAGCACCTCAGCATTTTAGCAAGCTCTTATTGCATTATAGTCCACTATGATAGAGCAGTATCACAGAATGAACCCCCATGCCTAGTAAGAACTCTTATGTGTGGTAAAATCACTGTAATACATAGTCGCAATGTATTACAGAGTAGCAATATGATGAAATACACACATTTATATATTATATCATCTAAGTATTAAGTAATGTTGTTTATAGCAATTCACATTATTGTTGAATGTGTCTGGGTACTGTATAACCGACTCTAAAATATTTCCCAAACAGTTCATTTTGAATAGGGAACACATATTCGTTATTAATGATCACTTTTTCCTCAAAAAGCTCCTAATTTTCTGTTTATTAAAGGAATAGTTCACCCAAAAATTCTGTCATCATTTACTTACCCTCGAGTAGTTTAAAATCTGTAGGAATTTATTTGTTCTGCTGAACACAAAGGAAGATATTTTAATACCGTCTCACAAAGAAAAAACGTATGTATTTTAAAAGGTGGCTAATTTGTGCTAGCTTGTATAACTTCACTTGTACGATTTTGTAAGATTTGTCTAAAACCCAAGTGACGGGTAGTTTTGGGGCAGGGTTAAATGTTGGTCATTCGTACAAATTCATACAAATTGGCATCTTGTAAAATACATACTATTTAGAAAAAAAATAGGAGTGAGGTATTTGTGGATGTGAAAGAGCCCAGTTCAGCACCATGTCCAAGGTGTTCTGTGCACACAGGGAGCACGCAGAGAAAGCACTTGAATACCGAATTTGTATCGACAGACAAAATACCCGTCTTGGAGAGCATACTCGAAAAAACTGTTAGTTATGTCTTAAGTGAAAATAATCTGTGAAGAAAGAACTCACGTGTGCATCATTATATTAGGTGCATTGTCTCTTAAAGTGGCCGCACCTAATTTACTAGCTGCTGTTAGTGTCCTTAAAGTTAATCCAAGGAAATTAAAGAAAGAAAATCACTCATTGCTCTTGACTGAATTACTTTGTCGTTTTAACAAGAATTAATCCACAGTGTTGTTTTCTTTATTTGCAAATGCAACCCTTTTACAGACTGAGCAAAATTAAGCATGGCTTGGTAATAGTTCAACAAAGTATTGATCATTGTTTATATTGTCATATAACAGTTGTCTGAATTTTTGGTTGCTTGTAATCCATTACATAGAAAATGAATTTGTTCTGACACAGTTTAACAGTTCTTGTCATATTTTATTACCATTTTCTAAACTATAGCAAATAAACTGTCATAATGTGAGAAATGTTAAAGGTGTCTAAATAATTTTGTTTTGACTGTATATTTATTTTTTACAGTGAAGACTATGCAATAAATTTATTAATTGATTTTCTGTACCTGGACAGCTACAAACATTGTGTAAATAACAAATAAATAAATAGAACAAACATACAAATTAAACAATTTCAAACAGGGCCTACTGGTACAACCTGCACCGGGCCCCACAAACCATAGCTACGGCCTTCTTTTAGAGAATGCCAGCGTCTGAAACAAAGGTTTAGTTGAAACCACATGGATAGTACAAATATTGTAATGCAAGTGAAGATTATGAATAGTTGGATGGTTTCTTACCAGATGCAGAAATGACAGTACCTGCTAAAATATAATTTTCGGTTTTCAATAATCTGAAGTTTTAAAACATGTCATGGCAAAAATGTATACTGTCCCTGAATCTTTCAAGAAATTGTGCCATTATATATAATTAACTCCTTGATTTATTTTATTTAACACAAGATAATGTCAGATGAAACCCAGTGCAAATACTGATAGCAATACATACTGCCAATATATTCCAGAGCAAAATGTGAATAATCTTCATCTGATTAATCATTTGCATTATCCACTACACACAAAGGACACATAGACACGCAGGCCCTTAAAGACACTGAAAAGATAAACAGTGTCAACCTCTAGTAAACAATGAAATTAGCACAAGCAGGTGGTCGCTAATGTGTGCATATCTTATCACACAAGCTCATTTTAAATCAGTGAACCACAGTAACAACAGCCTGATAGTGTTAATCAGTAGCGCAAAATCTGTAGAACTTAAGATCCAGCATGGCTCAACAATTTTTTTTCATTTATTTTTGTAATGACAGTTTTAACCAAACAGCATCAAGCATTAAGGTAATAGTTCAACAAAATAAAATAAAAAATTTACTTATCCCTATGCCATTCTAAACTTGTATGAATTTTTCTTAGTTGCAATAACGTCATCATTGTTTGTTGTTTGCTTGTTGTTCTATGAAGTCATACAGATTTGAGGTGAACATTTTTGGGTGAACTATGCCTTAAACAAAATTGTTACAATATAGTAGTACTGCTATACATTACAGAAATGTGCCGTGACAGACACATTAAATTGCTGAGTCTGTGGAAATTGATCAAACATCCTAATGTCTGTTTCACACTGCAAATGTCAGTGGCATACAACAGTTTTTTTTTTTTTAGCACCCATGTTAACAGATGACAGTGTTCGCATCAGAAGTGTGTTAAGTCTGACATCACACATCATCATTTTTGGGGTCCAAATGCTCTATCAGATCCCAAAAGCAAACAAAAATAAGCAGTGCTAATGTACTATACACTCACAGTGTGCTATAGTTGTTAGAGAAGCAGACGGACACAGGAGATAACTGAAATAAAAGGATTTATTCAACAAAGGTTCTTCGCAAATGGTGGAATTCAAAAGGTAAACAAAAGGTAATCAGTCCAATTCAAAAAGGGGAAAAAAGGTAAACTGAAAGTCTCTGTTCTTCACACAGGTAATGGTTGGAGCACAATGAAGACGATCACACACACACCACTTGATGACACAGGAGGGAAGACGAGAGGAGCGCTGGAGCATGGAGGACGCACGGAGGATCAGGAGGAACTCTGGAGGAAAACAGGTGAGCACACGGGTAAGTATTTTTAGGAGTAGGGATGAGTCCACTTACGTACAACGAGCTCGGAGAGTGACTGAGGGAGTGAGAGGTGCTTAAATGTGGTGTGGTTGAGTGCAATCAGGTGTGTGATCAGGTGTGACAAGTTAATACTCAGGGGATTGTGATCGGAGAGTGGGCGTGTCGGTGGAGCCTGGTGCGGATGTAACAATAGTATAATAATAATAATTATTATATCTATACTGAAATCTCACATGGCCAGACAGTGATTAACCTTTTCTAAATTGTTAAAATATTTGTAATATATATTTGTAATTTGGAACCTTGGTTAAACACATGAATATCTATATCTGCAATAGGCTTACAGTAAGCAGATGGTTTTGCTAAACTAAAGCAATACAAGAAGAAGATGTTAGCTAGCATAACTTAAATGTGTTACCATATTTAAGAACCTGTAATAAAAACAAAATCCAACACATTATCACCTGTGGAAGGTCATTCAATTTCTTCACAAATTTAAATCTCTGTGGTTTTTACATCAAGATGGCTGCACAATGTGGTGTCATCCTGGAAAACTCAGTTTCTTACCGTTCCAAGATGCAGGCATGCTGATGTTTCTGGAGCAGTCAAATATGTATGCATCTATGGTTGGGATGCCAATAACAATTATTATTTTAAACTCATGTATGTATTTTGTTTAATGACCTGATTGTCCTGAGGCAAAAACAGTTAAAACCCTCTGTACTGCATTATTTCAGACCACATAACTGCTAGGGCTCCATTTCCCACCCCTACAATCTCAGTTGTGTTTCAAACAGTATTTCATTTGCATACATCACCCACATTAAATGCCCAAACAGAAGCATGCCAGCAGCAAAACACATCACCCATAATGCCCATATAACTGATCAGTGTTCCATTTAACTGTTCATATTCTTATTTGAATAGAAACTCTCTGTACATTCATATGTATCATCTTTACTCCATAGCAAGGAAATAAACAAAATATAGTTTTACCAGAGCTACAGTGCAAAAATTCCTTTTTTTTACCTTTTTTTTTTTTTAAAACAGCTGCATACACAGTACATTACACTGAAAGATGCCCTCAATACCACTTTGCCTCCAGAAGAAACTGTTAGCAAGAACATCAAGGGGTGGCCAAAGGGAGCAAGCTTGACCTTTCTAGAGTCTTTTATTCACACTGACTTGAATATGATCAACACTGCCACATGCCGAGTTTACACACACACTGAAGAGATCGCTCATAGCAGTAACTGTGTGGAAGATAGTGTGACACCAAACCATCATCAAACATCTCATTCTGAGGCCCTTGTGGCTCTCTCAGCTCAGTACCTGCAAAGCTGCTTTCATATCTGTGAACCGAGAGGTGCTCAGGGTAGTCAAAGCCAACCTCTCCACAGGCATCAAAAGAGCCCAGACCCTGCCCTGAAAATACAATTCAACTATGATCCATGGAACATTTGGAGGACATCCGGTGTGATCACCGAAAGCTACTGAGAAAATGATTTGACCTCAAGCATATGTCTTAAGGAATCCTCCTTCACGAAACAGAAAAAAAAGATATTTCTTATAGTTTTACAGTTGGGTGTACTTTGCTGCAGCATGTAGCTCAATGAGTGTAAAAGTGTTTAAAAAAATTATAATTGTAATGCAGTCAGTCTATCATAGTGTTAGAACATTGGTTATCATTACTGGATTCAAATTTCCTAATTAGTGCACACAAAAGGCTTACCTTTTTTGTAACTCTGTGTGAGTGCAATAAAGAATTCCTGGGTTGCTATAACTAAGCTTGGGAAACTAAATTGTGCTAAAACTTATACTACTTATTCCTCATATTCCATGAAACAGATAATTTCAAACCATGCAGTATACTGTAGCTCTGATATTCTGCAAGTCATGTGTTCAGTTAGAGACAAAAGTATCTTTCAATGAATTATCAAGGCAGTAAATAAAGTTTGTAATTGCAATGACACAATATAAGAATAATGTTATGTCAGTCTTTTTTTTATGTCAGGCTAATATTATCCAGCATGGTGGCATCATATTCAATCTTCAAACAGAAGCTGATGAAGTCTCTAATAACTCTAGGACCGGCATCCTGTATTAAAAATAGAAGAACAAATGGTAAAGGATTTGCTTGTTAATTTTATTTCAGGTAAACATGATTTTACAGTTTCTGTATTAGTAATATTAGTTAGCATTAATGACATTTCTATTAATATTATATTTATATCTATTGTAAATATGTTTTTGCAACACATTTGAGGTCACTTAATCACAATACAAAACAAATCATAAAACCTGAACCATTACACTGCTAACATTCACAAACTAAAAAGACATGTAGAAGGGTCATGTTGAGTTAAAAATATCATAGTCACAGTTCTGTTTCATTATAGCTTATTCATGCTGTGATGGGAAGCATTTTCTGTGCTTTCATACAAAGCCCAATCTTATCCCAAAAGCAAAGCTTTTGTTTCTCTCAGCATTGTCCCATGTAAAATTCATGTTTTGGGTTGTTGAGTACAGGTGTTGGCTGCAAGACTGCATGATTGTCTGGCATTTCAGGACCTCATACATTTTTTCCCCTCACTTATTTTTTCCTGTATTTGTTATTTTTGCTTTCCTTTCCTCTAAAAAGCTTCGTATTAAAGATATTCTTTCTATTACCTTACTCATTTGAACGTGTTTCATATTCTTACAGCGAAAAGGTGGGTGTGTAAGGTGTGGAAACTATTTGCAGGGCAACCTTTAGTATGCTACAAATTGTACGCAAGTTATTACAGAATGTCTACAATGTTCGATTGTCGCAGTTTGTTCAGTTATAGGATATGCAAAACAGCAATGCAGTGTTTTCTTGTCCTTTAGAGCTGCTTGCTGGAAAACAACTTATTCGAACAGCTGGCACAGTGACATTACAGAAAAAAAAATAGTATCACTTCTTTTCTGGCTTATGTCACGTTATGTTGTCTTTTCTGAATCATTACACACATTCTACATGAAGATGAAATTTACTTATGGGTCATAAATGAAGTTCCTGCTATGTAAACCTTAGATTGTCAAAATTAAAGGATTATCCCTGAAACTAAGAATAGAAGACTCTAAAACTAATGTGACATGGCAATCGAGCTGATCCACATTTACCATGGCTGCCAGTGAATCGTAACTATAAATACATGAACGTTCACATATGTTTAGCTGAGCGCTAGTAAGAAGATGTTGTCTGAGAGGAAAACATGCTTCATCATTCGATAATGAATTGGAGCTCATGGAACGAAGATGGAGAGAGACAGATTGGGTTCTCTCACAATAAACCAATTAAAAAAAAGAGCTCGCGATTGCACTGCCATTCATCAAGCCTTACATCACCATGACAACAACACCCAGCTCCAGCGGCTCATGTGTGTTCCACAGAGACGAGGAAAAGATATCCATTCTGTATATTAGAGTCAAATCAGAAATGCATCGCCTTTGACAGCTTGGCATCGCAACCTGTGAGGTGTCATCAATAGAAAAACACATTACATGCAGGAGATCAAACCAATCCAAAAATTAGCTGCACGGGGAAATTGCTCCTCCGAGATGACAGCAGAATTCGCCACACATATCAGGACTCTGTGAAATTACAGGCAAGCATCAGTTTTCCAGGTTTTGGCTGCATTGTTGCTCTGCGTGATAAAACATTCTTGCCTGTGGCTCGCATCAGTGTGTGTTTCTGTGGCAACAGCTTCCCTCAAACCATGTGTGTGTGTTTGCCGGTGTGTTGTAAGCATGTGTGTGTGTGTATGTGTATCTCTAAGCGGGAAGTTGAAATCCCACACACAAGAGGAGGAGGCGACCATCGATCTATTCTTCCAGAGCTGAGCTGAGAGCTGGGAGGTGCAGTGGGGAGCTCGGCATAGCTAACATCCCATCAGGTGACTCCCTTATGCTTATCAGGATTTGAATAGGATCTCAGCTCCCTAACAAGCCTCCACAGTCTCTGCTGCATATGTCAAGAGAACAGAATGTAATAGTTCTGCTCTACTGGAGAGTCACTAAGGCTGCTGTATTAAGATGTTGGAGTGCATTGTGTCTACATCATCTTTTATGCAGTGTAATGCTAATATATTGTGATTATACAGCTTGTTCTTTATTTTTATTTTTTTTGTTTGTTTGTTTTTTTGTCAGGTTAGGTTGTATCTATCCTTCCCCTAGAAAACCTTGCTTAACCTTTTTCATATTTTTTTTTTTTATGATTATTATTATTATTATTATTATTATATATTTTCTGATCTCAATTTGTTATTCTGGAGTTAGCAGCATCTAAGATCAAGTACATAGTAGTTAAGGCCACCTAATATAAAGTGTGACAAAAACAAAATCTAAATATATGGAGAAAATCACAATTAAAATTGTCTAAATGAAGTTTTTATGTATTTACAGTAGGCAATTTACAAAATATCTTCATTGGATATGATGTTTCACTAATACCCAATAAATTTTGGCATTAAAGAAACATTTACAATGATCTAAATCTGTCTATTGACATGATTGTGTCAATGGTTTTGTACTCTTACTCTACACTGTGTCTCATCTGTTCTTCTATTTTTATGTCTTTTTGTCTCTTTTATGTTAAGTCAAAATTAATATATTTATAAAGTATGACTGAAAGTTCAATAAATATCAAAGCTTTAAAAAGCTTTACAGAGAGAGAGAGAGAGAGAGATAGAGAGAGAGGTTGAATTGGGATCCATTTTTGTCAATATAATTTTTCTCAAGAAATGTGATGAGTTTGTTGCTTGTCATATTATTTTCACAGCAGTGACTGTAGTTTTGCCAAAATGATTCCTGACTCTTTATGACATTTGTAGCTTGTGTCTTTCCTCTTCATACACTCCAGATGCTTCTTTAATGACAACACTAGACCAAACCGATGAGCTAGCTAATACTGTTTATTATAAAAAGCTAAGAGTATTAGTAGACTTATAGGGTAGGTAGAATGTTCACATAGTTGCAAAGTATCCTCAGTATGTTGGTAAGGTGTTAGCACAGATTTAGCAGACACGCTACTAATACTCTAATAAAGGCTAGTTGACATGTAGTTGCAGAGTTACTTATCAACAGGTAAGGTACCATCAAAATAATCAAACTGATAATAAAAAAATAAATAAATAAATAAAAAAATAAAATAAAAATTCAAATTGAATGTGTCATATTTATGTGATCTGGTATCTGACCTTATGGCTGTTTGAGAGGAAAAAAAGAAGTATTGTTATCATTATTACTTATAAGTGTTATTTGTTAGCTTTAAGTAAAGAGTAAAATGGCAAGCTACGCGACTTATAATGCATTATAACTAAATATAATCCATTGTAACTTCAGTAAATGAATCATGTTTGTGTGTTATAATTCATGATACTCTTAAAAGCAATAACCACAAATAAAAATAAGACATATTACAACACATTAAAACGGTTCGTATGAATATTCATGAGGTGATACAACATATTATAAAGTTATTTATAATGCATTATATACCATAACAGTCAAAGTGATACTGAATAAATGTAGGTGCATGTGTGTTTTAGTCTCTCACATGTTCACTGGCTCTTACTGGTCATTCAGAGATTAAATATTCATGAGATGAAATGGAGGCGAGTTTTTACTGTCCTTTATCCTTAATTCCATTCAGTTTTTCAGTGCAAGCAGTGTACTTAAGCTCCCCCGGGATGAGCATGAGCCGATGAGAAGAGGCAGTCAAACAGAGGAACACTCAGTGTGGAAATGATCCATTTACCCAAGTTAATCGCTGCCTTCTGCTGTTCAAGGCCACCTAATGGGTTTACTAGTGCTCACTCTGCAAAACGCACACACACACGCACACACACAAACATCACATCATTGCATGCTCATTCGCTTATGCATTCAACAAAGAAAGTATAGTGTACCGTGACATCTATTGTTATTGTGTATGTTAAAATATTAATTTCTAAAAATGAGGTTGTATAAAGTTCTGCTAATTTTGTGTATTGTAACTGTGGATTGTTTCCCTTATGACTCACTATTCTTCATTAATTAATTATTAGGCAGAAATGGATGGCCACCACTCTGAAAGTACAGGGAGACCCTGAAGGTGTTTTCCAGAGAGTGAATGCATCATTTTACAACCTCTTCCTTGGGGCATTTGGGACTTGTACATCCTAAGGGTGTATAGTTCACTACATCTGACAAGGAAGTAAAGTTTAGTATAATGTCACAGGCAGGATGTCCATTATGCTATCACCTTTTGTATATTCATATCTATCTATCCATCCATCCATCAACCCAAGGCTTTTATCCACTGTAATTAATTCCACAAGGTTTTCAAAGCTAGCAATGACGACTGAAGAATGTTATTCAGAACTTTCAAATAATTCATAAAATGTGATGTCAGTGTTGCTTGATGGTTATTTGCGCACAATAAACAGTGATGTGGAACTCATGTTGAAAACAGATATGACTGCTATGTTACACTGCTCCAGGGAAGACACAAACTGCTTGACAATAGCTTTAATAATTCAGAAAGCTTGCCTGAGAGATCGTACCTAAACATCACAACCCTGATGGCACAAATGATGCACACAGCCTTTTCCATATTTGGAAATTTGGGTAAGTTTCCATATATGCATGAATTCTTATAGTTGGAAAGGTTGTTAATACTGTTCATATAAGGAAAGTAAGAAAATAAAGTATTAAAATATTTTAGTGTCAGCAGTCAGCATCTAATCTAGACTTACTTAATTTAACTTCATGGTTATGCTTAAAGAAGTACCTCATCAGTTCAGCATGACCCTTTAGCTGTGCAAGTTCAACACATCATTAATTGAATTGAATGAAATTTCTTCCCTTGAAACACAAAGAGTAAATGTCACAGTGCAGTGTATGTGACTTGCAAATAACAATAATAAAATAAATTTAATTCACACAGTTGCTCTGATACAGCTTCAAGCTAATATTTGATTAACAACTCAATATATACACATACATATACATACATAAAGCAGCCTATTTGATGTCTTCAATTAAAAATGTGAATGGCTTTAAATATTGCTGTATTCAGGCCCTAAGGCAGCTTTCTTTCCCAGAGATTCAATTATGTTATTTAGATTTTAGATTCATGCATACCTTGTTACCTTCCTACCTACATAACCTGTCTGCGAAAACAGCAATTTTCAGTTTTCGTGACTCTTGCAGTATAGCATAATAAGTGTGACAAACGAGGACTGTAGTCATAGCTCACATGTTTAGTCATTACATGTATTCATAGCAACAAACCCGACACAATAGCAGTTCTGCAATGAAAATCTACTGGATTTCAGAGCACCATTTTTTAATGAGCATCCATACTGCCATGTCCTTTGTACAACAGTGAGTACAACACAAGTTTTCAATAAGTGATGAACTATTTGTGAATTATTCATTGATTTGTAAACATGGATGTGCCTTCTGTGCTGCTTGCACTTTCAGATAGTTTACAGAAATAAAGACAGTAAAATGGTATACTTAAGCTCCTTTTTCTCATAATATCAAAAGAATACAGAAGAGCTGTAGCTATAATGTCACTTAAACCCTCTGCAATATTTGAAAGCAGCATTAACATAAAATGTAATAATAGCTATAGTTCTCATGATGAAATTTGAAAGAAAAGTATATCCCACAATAATGAATTAATGCATGAATGAATAAATGAATAAAATAATCATTTCATAGTGGCCAATCAAGCTTCATGCATAAAAAAGAAGACTATATGAATATATGTATTATGTAATAGCTGTTTTTGTGAGGAAAAAAACTAAATTTAAGTCATTACGTATTGAAAATATAATCATCTGCCTAAAAATAAATAAACAAATGAAATAAAATAAAAATAAAAAAAATAATTAATTAAATTGTTACCAGGTCAGTGGCTTGATATTTTGCCTTTACCTGGCTCAATACATAGTAAGACACCTACACAGAAATGGTCAATAAATTTTATAAATGGCCAACAGAGAGCTCTAGCAGTTGAATGAAATCCATTTCAGTGGTTCAATACAGGCTGGGAACTCTTCCTTATGTTTTTCTTTAAGATTCTGCACAGGTTGTCTTCACTTTGCCGAAAAGCTCCAGACAGATCATGTTACTTTTGAGCATAAATGTCTTTGTGAGAAGTAAGACAAACTGCAGTTCAGTAAACGCAATAATGTGGCATTTTGTGACTCTCGAGAGCTGCTCAAGTCGTAAAAGGCAGCACTGCACAAACAGATTTGGTCTAGCAAGCTATATCTCAAGGCTAGGAATATCTGTATAGAATAAAACCCTTTGTGAGGATTCATCAAGGCCACAGTGATTGTTGCTATGAAACAAGTTGTCAGAGCCACTGGCACTGTCACATCACACACACACACACACACAGGCAGATGTGTGAACATTCTCCCCAAAGAGTGAGCAGCAATGTTAACAGGTGCAGTAACCTAAAACACTCTGGAGGTACCACCCCACTGACGGGGTTGGCAGCTCTGCTTCCGTCAGCCCTCAGTTGGGAGTCTGGTGTTGACAGGCCTTGGGGAGGGTTACGCTGCACCCCGCTGAAGAGAGAACAGGCATTGAAAAGAAAGAGAATGCATTTTCAAAATGTGTTTAGTAGGCAAATTTTAATATATCCAGATTCTTAAAGGAATACTTCACTCTACAATAAAAATTCTGGCATAATATACAGTACTGTCCAAAAGTCTTAGGCTATTAGTATTTTTACCCCCCAAAAATGCTTTTAAGGTAGTTATTTCCACATATTTCTTTTGTCATTAATTATATATAATGAACGTATGAACAGAAAAACATGCATACACCTCTCTTTCAGTTGTGAAATCTATGAATCGCGAATGATTGTGAGCTTGAGCTGAATGGTTTCAGCTCTCTGCCTTGTAAACGACTCCTAATTAATGTCATTAGCATCTAAAATAACACCAATCATCATAATTTAAAACAGCAAACTGCAAGAACAGCTTACATTTTTAAAAACCTGCATACTAAAACGTGTGTATGTCTGCTCATACATTGACGTGACATTAAGAATTTTCCATATTAAAGACAGCTTATTATATATAATATCTGGCTTGGTGTGTGTTACACACACTCTAAGATCAACTCTAGACAAAAACTGATTTAAACGTGACTAAAGAATTTTGAGAGAGGTTTCGAGGTGTCAATATGCACACGTACAAATGTGACAAGTGAAACACATGTAATATAATAATTATTTTTAATTTAATTAAATTTAATTATGAAATAAATAATATCACTCGAGTGATTGTTAGACTTGGGCATACCACAATATATTTGCCCAGAAATCCAACAATAATGTAATAATAAACTGCATATGGAAAGTGCATGTTGAAATTTAGTTATTTGATGTGTTTATGCACAAACTTGATACAGAAGAAGATTTGTTTGTGTTTAATGTTCTGATACATTGGAATTTATAGTGGTTTCTGTTATGTTGCTGTTTTGGGGAAGTTACATTGTGGTGAGCGTTGCTTTATATTGAAAGCAATAACCACCATGCAGTGATCTATGTCAGTTAGCATGCGTATGTGCACTATTGCTATAGCCAATGGTTAGTGTAGTTGCTATTTTAAGTGGATTTAAATAAATCTAAATTTAAATAAATCAGAATTCTGGGTATTTAAATGCATGCACTAAATTATGAAATAAAAAAAATAAATAAAGCATGGCCATTCCATTGTCCCAGCTACAAACAAGGAAGCACCCTGGACACATCGCCAGCCCATCATGTATGATAAATAATTTGGACTGGCGGACATTCATGCATATCTTGATTGTACTCTACACTTTATGAATGGGACTACAATGCATCCTCTGGGAAATGTGTATATCAATTTCACTGTGCATCTGAGTCTCAGTTTTTATTAAACAATCCTTTACAAGCTTCAGAGTTAAACTGGAAGAGATAACATTGCCATGCCAATTAAGAATAAATTAAATTGTATACATATTCATAACCTGCAGAGTAACCAGGGATTTATCCGGGACTGAAAATCTGTAAAGCAATATTGCACTGTTAAAATACCATCAGGGATTTCTTTATAGCTCCCAGACATTAACTGGCAGCCAAGAATTTATCAGTTTGAGGTGTACAGCACATTGCAAGGATACTTTAAGTTTAGCATCTAAGGATTTATTAGTGTGATGAAAATCATTTTTCTTCAGATTCTTGGGTAAAACTGTTTTAATTACATATACTTTTATCATCCTTTTAAAAGCTCTTATCTTAATTTGCACATTTTCCCCCTGAACATGCATGGTGTCAGTATTGTGAAACCAGGCCTTTTGACAGGAACATTTGCCCAAAGCAAGGTTGAACAGCACAGCGTACAAGGCACAATGTCTATTACCTCAAAAAAAGAGTGTGTGAGTGATTTTATTAATGAAGAGCTACTTATATGCTATGAGTGATTTTCCAAAATAGCCACCATTAGTTAACTGATCATTTTAAACATTATTGATGGAGTTCCCCTGTATGCTTGATAAGTTTGTTATCTGCTTTTCCTTCACACCACACCAAAATATAGTTTTGTAAAGAAATGCATACATTCTGTTAGCTGATATCGTATGGTTTATTTGAAAAGATGTTTTCTAAGCTAATATTTATACAGTACCTAACACACACACACACACACACACACACACACACATATATATATATATATATATATATATATATATATATATATATAGTTTTGTTTGTGTGTGTCT
>JAUMHE010000158.1:72586-83235 GCA_032359235.1 Enteromius mattozi | reverse complement strand
TGATTACTCGTTACTGAAAAAAATAACGCAGTTAGTAACGCCGTTTATTCATAACGCCGTTATTCCCATCACTGGTCTCTATACAGTATTATTGCAAAGCTCCAAAAGAGAATGTAATATTTGCAAACAAATTCACTGCAGGTTCCAGCTGAAATTAACACTATTGGAAGTAAAACACCAATAACACCATTCTGATAACACAAATTATAATTAGAGGGGAAGACTTACCAACCTAGGCTCATTGGAAATACGTGCCTCTTCATACATTTCTGCAAAACTGCAAAAACGTACCTATACATACAAATTGCTGCAGTTTCCAGCTGAAATGAACACTAGAGGCAGTAAAACTCCCACAACTTTTATTCCTTTTCACACAAAAGTATGATTTACGGGTACATATTTGATTAATAAAGGTTAATTTTCACACAATTAGTTGCAGAGTGTTATGTTACGACATTTTTAACATCCTGCATGATTTGAAATCTGATACTTTTGAACATTGTCGTCACCTATCCAGCTTCATATGTATGAGTTTTCTAGATCAGTAGGTTTACTCTGTAGCTTACATGAAACGGCATTGCACTTAGGCGGTGAAAGGCACCAGTTTAAATCCTGTGTAAATCGGTTTGACAAAACAGCTCAAGAAAGTTTAAATAATATGGCTGCGTTAGCGAATATGCTCTTAAATTACTTTTGCATTTGTTAAAACTATCGGGTAGGTTTAGGTTTGGGTTTGGTGTAGGGGATATTTACAACATGATGTAGCATTAATGACACTCACTGGATATTTGAACATACCTCAAGCAGCATTACAAAAACACTTCAATATGTGCTTGTCCCAACCTAAAACAAACGTGCCACAGTTACGTATTAAATGTGTGTTTTAACACCACTCTCTGGACATTTCACTTTGAAACTGTGGCGAAACGTGCAGTAAGGTACATAAATATGAGGTTGCAGAAATGTATTTAGAGGCACGCATTTCCAATGAACCTGGGTTGCGACTTACATTAGGGGCCTGTTGAATGCTTGAATCTGATTGGTAGATGAATGTGCAATTGTTTTACAGAAACCTTTACCATAGTGCACAATTTGTAAACTACTACATTTGGATCAATCAGTGCCATATGTATGGGTTTTCTGACATAGTAAACTTGAAAGGAGCTCATCTGGTACTTGGAACTTAGGATGGTACTTGGATGCTTCAGTTTGCTTTTGTTAACACTATTGGACATGAATGATACCTCAAAATATGCAGGTGTTCTATATATATATATATATGTATATATATATATATATGGCATCTAATATTTATAAGTTAAATTCTAAAAAATATATATTTTAAATAACATATAAATATTATTTTTTATTATTATTATTTAAAACAAATATTTAAAGACAGAAAGGTCTATAATAAAGGACGTGTGTAATTTGTGAGTGGTATGGGAAAATCATATTCCTTTTTTGGTATTTTTATTTATTTATTTATTTTTTTTTGTGCCCATCACTTTTTAAAAACCATTAAAAATATCTAGCAGAAATGATGTACAAAGCGTCTAAAGTCCATCATTCTTTATAATTTAATTCATACATATACAAATTAGCATTTTGTTCGGTTGTCAAACAGTTAACTAATATATTATCTGACCCAGTGACAAAGTACTGTACAACCCCTGCCACATGTAGGTGTGATTTGAGTAACCAAACAAATAGCAAGTTGCTTCAGTAAAATTTCCTAGAATTATTTATTTTTTTCTTTTCGTATTTGTTTATAGGTCAGTATAGTGCAGGGAAGAAAGTGGGAGAGAGAAAGGAGTACTGGGATCATGACCCTGACCAGACAACAGCTTTTATATGCCCCCTCAGCACGTCCAAGCTCTGGCAAGATACTTAGGTTTTTATTTGACAAAACGTTGTTTTGCAGTGCTAGATGGTTCCCCTAGTATTTTCAGCAGAAATCAAACATTAATGAAGACTGTGCTTCCCAATGCTTTGGATTTGATTGAATAAGCAAATCAACACATTTGACCAGTCATACGCCAAGAGTGTTTTTGCGCTATGGGACATCAAGACATTCAGACCAAGTGGTTGTATAAACTGTAATTAAAAAATCAGCAGCATGAAGCCGGAGTGAAAAGAAAAGAAGCAAAACAATCATTATCCAGTGTCTCACTGTGTGTCGGAATGACTGCCTTTCTGTGAAGCCATGGTAACATTGTTATTCCTTTTGGAGGACAGATGATCAAATGATTTTATAAGAATAGGCTTGATTACACAAGGGGCAATATTGAGTACCAAGAGCAGTGTCTGTATGATTTTGCAATCATGCAACATTTTCAGAGCCCTTCTTATGAAAGTGCTTTACAGGGATAACCAGCATTTGGTGTTCTTCAGAGCAGTTTTTAGTTCAGAGAAAGTGCTGAAGCCTGATAAACCACAGGCTGGTCTTTTGTTGCTTTATTAAACTCTTAATGGAAATCACATTTCATGTTCAACAGGCCTTAGCGTGTCACAAAATACTAAGGGTGAATGACCACCTAGTACTTTTAAATGTTGTTATTACACCTTTTAGGGGTCTAGGAGCATTTCCTTTCATGTTCCCTAGAATCTCACTGAAATGCCTCTCTGGTAAATCTCACGAGAGGGAAATGCAATTTGAGCGTTGCTGAAGGGATAATGATGCTTATTAGAGCTTTTTAAGCAACCTGGTCCCAAACTGAACCATTTTAGAAAAAAAACCCTCTTTGGGGCTTCTTAGACAATCGGCATATTCACCATATGTTATGTAGGCTATTATATATTATATAATTGCAAACAACATTTTTTTTTTCTTCAATGTATAGAAATTGTTGCTAATATTACTCTTTAAACATGACTTCTAATTTCTTGCACATTGGTTAACTAAAATGCTTAACTTCTTTAATTTAATATGGTTAAATCCTCAGTATTTCCTGTGTGTTTGCACAGTGTTAACACAAATGCATTCATACAGGCAGCTGCAGCACAGTGGGAATCTCTACTGCAAGGCTCTTTGAAGCTCTTTGTGTGTTGGAATGTTTCTATGGGTTACTAGATATGAGCCATTGTGGAGCTTTCACTTTGAAGTGTAACTGACACACTCAGTGGACTGAAATGAGTTGTGCTGCTTTAGAGGACTCTGCTCAGAGACAGCCCAAATCAAATAGTGTTTGGCAGCTGCTGTCTCTGCTGAATGCTGGTGAGATGTGGAGTACAAAAGAAGAGGAAGGGGTGAAAACTCAGTCCATTAAAAAGTCCAGTTGTAGTTGGCGTACAAATCTATTGATGTATATCGACAATCTGAGTAACCGTGGGTTTATAGTGCACAGTTTTAATTTAGCTGAAGAAAGGGGTGAAGTATATCTACAGGTTTTTGTGTTCAGATTGGAATGATACTCCACCATTAATAGCTACAGTAACTTTGCAGGAAGTAATGTGGGTTGTACATTCCAGGTACTACTATTAACCCATTTGGGAATAGGACTGAGATACAATAGTTCCTTAATACATAGTGAATGATTACTAAATGAGATAATTTCATGAAGAATTACCAGTTAATTACTAATTACATAATTAACATGTTTCTGAGATGTAATGCAGATTATGAGGCATTGCTGACACACAGTAATATACTGCTTTCTTGTTAGATTTTGGTAAACAATTGTTTTATTCAGGATTTTATTTTAGGCACAAAATCAAATTTAAACGTTTGTCACATTCAGCATTAAACTGCATTTAAATTATAGCATACTGTAATACTAAGGGGTACAAAAATATGGTAATTTATGTCCTGATAATTTATTTCAGCATTGCTTTTTAACTGGTTGATCTGTTTCTCTGAGACCTGGCTGTGCATTATAAACTGATAAAGATAGTTTGTTGTTTGGAATTCAATTTTATTTTTGTTATAAATCCATTGTGTAAAAGGATAAAATCATTAATAATAACATATTGTTTTCATGATTTGTAATTTCAGTAGATACTTTCCTTTGCACCACAATCATGGTTTCTAAAGATATATTGAGATCTTAAGAAGTGAAATGACTGTTTTATGAAATAAACTGTACATTAATTACAACATTATTAACTTGATCCTCAGGCAAATAGTCTCTAGAGGTAGCCTACACTGATCTTAATGATTGCAAACATTACAATTCAATCTACAATAATAATGAATACACAGACATGGATCCTAAAAACTAATCATGACTTTTCACTTTACATTTACCTTTTAATTGGCATAAGATTTAGTCTCAAAACACAGCACTATGTTAATCTTACAACTAGTACATTCATCTGGTGCAACCGACCCCTAGTGTGCAAGCTTCCTGTTGCATAATGACATATGCGTGGGGGAAAACTCACAAGTGAACTGATGCTGTGTTGAATGAGGTGGATAAATTAACAGCAAATTTTAATTTTTGGTGATCTATCTGGTCAAATACTCAGTATCGCCTAATGTCTAAGCTTTAAATACTGGAATCACCAGTCACCTTTTAATGGGAATCATGCAGACACATTTTCTAAAACATTCGGAACCCGTGATCAGATTTCCCAGGATCCTCATGTACCTTACGCTCCAACCTACTAATAAATGTGGATCAAGAAGCAAGAGACCCTTTAAAGTCTGTTACTGTATGCCACTGGTGTAAATTTAACATGACCAGAGCGGTATCTCAGAGCAGGAGACTCACAGCAGCAGTGGGCAAGTAAAGGTGTGATCACACTATCTTTTGGTTCCGTCCCAAAAGGCATGTTTGCACTTGCACTAGATCAAAGTCTCTTATTAACTTACAGTGACAGAATATTCAGCATTCAAAAAGTAACCAACAGCCATGACATCATTGTAGAGTGTGTGTATGCTTAAATCCACGACATTTCTCATATTTATAAAAACTGTCTTTGACTTAGAAAAGAGCTTAGGATTACGTCAGGTTTGAGCAGAGGTACACACTTTTTATTGTCTGAGTATTGCAGGTTTTTGAAAATGTAAGTCGTTCTTGCTGCTCACTGTTCTAAATTATTATGATTGGGGATATTTCATAAGTTAATGACATTAATTAGGAGTCATTTACAAGGCTGAACCTTTAACTTGTGTGCAAGTTCAAGATCATTTGCGATTCATAGATTTCACATCTGAAAGAGACAGGTAAGCGCAATTTCTGTTCATACATTCATTCTGTGAATCGCACATATGGATATGCTAAATAATTATTTACAAAGTAATGTAGCTGTCATACATTTATCAACTTAGGCTCATTGGAAATACGTGCCTCTTCATACATTTCTGCAAAACTGAAAAAAACATACTTATATATATGAATCGCTGCAGTTTCCAGTTGAAATGAATACTAGATTCAGTAAAACTCCCACAACTTTTATTCCTTTTTACACAAAATGATTTACATGTACATTTGTGATTAATAAAGGCTAATTTTCCACACAATTAGTTGCAGAATGTTATGTTACGACTTCAAAACATTTTTAACATCTTGCACGATTTGAAAACTGATATGTAATACGATTTGAACGTTGTCATCACATATACAGCTTCATATGTATGAGTTTTCAAATTTAGTAGGTTTACTCGGTAGTTCACGTGATATGGCATTGCACTTAGGTGGTGAAAAGCCCTGCTTTGAATCCTGTGTAAAACAGGTTTGATAAAACAGCTCAAACCAACGTAAGGAGTCTGCACCAGCGAATAAGTTTTTAAATTACTTTTTCATTTGTTAACACTAATGGGTTAGGGTTAGGTTTGGCTTTGGTGTAGGGGATATTTTCAACATGATTAATCTTTAGCAACACTCACTGGATATTTGAATTCTGAACGGCCACAAAACGTACCTCAAGCAGCATTATAAAAAACAATGTGTGTTTTAGCGGCACTCTCTTGACATTTCACATTTCACAAACTGTGGCGAAACGTGCAGTAAGGTACATAATTACGGGGTTGCAGAAATGTATGTAGAGGCACGCATTTCCAATGAGCCTGGGTTGATATTTACAGCATTTGTTTTTTTCTTAAGGGTGATACACGAAGTTCTTTCTTTCTTTCTTTTTCCTACCCTATTCTCTAGTGTGCATTTTGTCTTATGACCAAAGTTTTCTATATTGTTGTTTTGTTTTTTTTTGCTGTGAAATACTTCTGTTGTTTACTCTCAATAAATGGACAGATTTTTTTAGATTGTGTCAAGGCATTGTGAACTCTACTCTTATTAAAGTAGGGTGGAACAACAAAATAATAAAGAACTCTGGTATGAGGCTATAGACATCCCTGCATTTTCTGGTTAAATGATTAAGGGGGCTTGCCTGTCCAGTGGGTGGTCCCATCTCACCATGGTCAACTTTTGGCTGCACCACTGAGGAGCTTAACTTAAACTGGTTTTGTCTATCCTAATTAAACATGTCACCTGCTTTCAGTGAACTGTGTGATGGCTCCCTTTTTACTGCTTATTCTTAATTAACTTAAGTTCCTGATTTTAATTAAAGTTAAGGGATTTCATTAGAGCAGGGGTGTCAAACTCAATTCCTGGAGGGCCAGAGCCCTGCACAGTTTAGTTGCAACCCTAATGAAACACACCTGATCCAACTAATCAAGTCCTTCAGGCTCAATTGAAAACTGCACAGTATGTCTGTTGGAGCAGGGTTGGAACAAAACTCTGCAGGGCTCCGGCCCTCCAGGAACTGAGTCTGACATCCCTGCATTAGAGTGACTAGTGGTTGGGGCCAATCATCACAGTGACAATACCCAATGTTTCAAACAGCAGTGGCTTAGAATTGGCATTCAGTTAGATGTCTAGGGAATACAGTGTGCTCAATAGGGGCTATATTAATGAAGGAAGCTAGGTAAGCAATATCTGGAAATTGGAACAGGAAACTGTACAACGTGAAAATAATTGGTTATTTAAGTAAAGCAGGTGTCAGATATTTAAAAGAAGATACTACTACAGTGTCTATATGAGATGTTTGAGTATAAGGTAGCAAATTACATCAGACTGGAGCTTTACCCTCTTAGACCATTAAATAATCTTTGATTATGAGTGGCTGCTCAAAAATCTTTTGCCCGTGAATAAGTGGAGTGAATTTCTCCCATTTTCTTTTTTTAATTTTTTTTTTATATATGATAATATAAAAATAAGTATTTTAAATTACAAATAAAAAAAGATAAAATGACAAGAAATTGTTTTTCTGCTTCTCAAACTACCTTTGATTTTAAAGCCTCTTTTCCTGTGAGCATTTATCTTTAATAGATTATCTCTGATATATTTCATATTTTATGATTCATAGACGCCCTGTGATTGTATGGAATCGTATAGATCGACTGAAATGCAACACCAACAGTGTGAACATGCCTTGTGATATAATTTACAGTTTTATTTGATAAAATATTAAAACACTCAAACATAATATGTATTATATATTGATTACTTCTAGGGCATTTTTAACTTTGTTATGCAATTTGCCACTTAGAAACTGCAGCAAAATACGCCTGTTCAGACTTATTTATAACAGTGACAACTGCATTCTACAACCAAATACCTCCTTGGAAAAGGATTGCTAATGACAGCCAAATCAGTCTGAACAGTGTGTACAGAACTGATTACCTGAACCTGAATAGCTTGTGCTCCCACCAGGAGTTTAATGATCCTGTATATTGTGGTCCAGAAAACTTTAATGTGAATTGAACATACTTATGTAGCCTACATTTTAGTCTCATCCTCTATTTCGTATGCACTGAATCCTTTCTTCTTAGATATATCCATTAGCCTGCTGTCATTGGTGGTGACCGCTTGTGGCTTGGCCCTGTTTGGAGTCTCTCTCTTTGTTTCATGGAAATTGTGCTGGATTCCATGGCGCGAGCGAGGCCTCTCTCCAGGCACCAAGGAGGGACATCCAGATCCCCCCCATCCTCCTCCTCCACCCCTTCAACCCCAGCCCATCTATACCGAGGTGGACGCCACCCTCGACCGCCGGAATAATGCCAGAAGTTCAGTGGTAAAAGAGACTACGGTGCCGCCCACTCCGGTCTCTCCGGCAGTTCCGGGATCTCCTCCTGCAGTGCCAGTGCCTGAGGCAGCTCTCAAAATAAGCCACACTTCACCTGATATTCCGCTGGAGGTTGAGTCTAAGACTCAAGAGAATGGTGTCCATGGCAACACACGCATGCAGAGGCAAATCACAGATCCTTCCTCGACCTGTGTCAGGTAAGTTAACCTTCTATAATTATTTTAACGGATTCTGCTGAAACGTCAGTCTCTCAACAATAGGACTGGCTGAGAGGTCAATTTGGTGTCTAATAAGAGTTTATCACTAAGTGCCTCTACAGTAGATGACACTGAACTTATAAAGATGATGTTTTCATTTAAAAGTTGGATAATTTTAAGGCCATATAGGCTTACAGTGTTTTTCTGCAATTTGTTTTAATTACGGCATAAAAAGACATTTCCTGGATAAGGAACATATTCATTATTTTGAAACAGCATACAGCTGTTTAATTAACTATATTCAAAGAAAAAAATATTTGTCTAAGTTTTAATATTACAAAGTTTTTGTATTTTATAATATTGCTTTTGTTGCCATATTGTAAACAAATTAAAGGGATCGTTAGGCATAATCCCTTTTATTTTGGTAAAAATTACACTTTCATTTCAATTCTCATTTCTGATCTGTCAGCGTACAAGCCAAATTCTGAAAATGTTGGGACGTTTTTATTTTATTTAATAAAATGAAAAAAAAAAATACTTTCAAATCACGAGTCAATATTTTATCCACAATATAACAGATAACAGAAAAAATGTTTAAACTGAGAAATTTACACTTTTATCCACTAAATGATCTCATTTCAAATTCGATGCCTGCTACAGTTCTCAAAAAAGTAGGCATGGGGGCAACAAAGGTGCTGAAAAAGAAGAGATTCACCTGGGAGAACATCTAGCAACTAATTAAGTTAATTGACATCAGGTCTGTAACATGATTAGGTACAAAAGGGATGTCTTAGAAAGGCAGAGTCTCTCGGAAGTTACAATGGTCACATTGATTCTAAATTGTGTATTACATTATTTACAAACTAATTAGTTAGTAGTTCTCAGTGGTTCATGAGATCATTTATAAAGATTTAGTAAATGAAATGAATAAACTATTTGAATGCACATTTATACATCTTATTATTCAGACATATAGGAACAGGCTTTATTAACACATTTCTACTGTACTCATGATTAACATTTTTTAGCTGTCAGATAACTGTTTTTGTGAGCTCAACTAAAGTGAAGACTATTTATGCCTTGTAAAGCATTTACAAATGAGATTTAAAGGCACAGTTAAATGAATATAAAACAATGTTCTATAATTTTTAGAAGTTAGTACAGAGGTAGTTTGATAGGTTTGAAATATTTTATATTAATATTGTTTTATGAATAAATGTTGTGTTGTATCTTATTATTGTTATGAGCTTCACTTGAGTTCCCCTCGGAAGCCTCCAGAGGGCACTCCAGCCCGGACTATGTTCACTGTTTGTCTGTCCCTCCGTTCTGTGTTCAGGACTCTTATTATGAACATTTGTCTCCTCCCACCTTGTTTGTCGCCATGGTAGCCCATTAGTTCCTCCGCCCCCTTGTCTTAGATTCACGTATATTTAAGGAGTTGTTTGTGTGTAACCTGTCGCCGATCATTGTGGTGTTTTTGCTGTTTGGATTTACTGTTGTCGTCCTTGACTGCCCCGGATTCTCGCTCTTGCCTAGCCCTCTTGGATACTGTTTACCGTTCGCCCGACCTCTGCTACGCCCATTGGACTATTCTCTGTCATTGCCTCTGATATTCCTGTTCGCCGTGTTATCGACCCTGCTTGTTCTACCCTGCGTTGTACAATAAATAAGCCTGCATTTGGATCCGCTTGCTCTCGTCTCCTCTGTACCGTTACAATTATCCAGTGTTGGTACTGGGAAATTTTTATTCAGCAATGTTTGCACTTTTCAGGATGTATTTTTATATCAGACCTAGTTTAATTTTACGGCACAGTTATGTTTTCCAGAGGTGTGCAGTAATTATATTTTTTGTTTGACATTGCAGAGGTTAATTTCAAATTTTATAAAATTTTATATCAAGAGTAAATTTGTACAATTTCATTTAGGCAGAGGTAGATTTTTCATTTGATATCAAATCATTTTATATCCATTTATATAAAGTTGTACAGTTTAATTTATTCTGGATTTGTTTCACTCTGTGTTGTGCTTTTCCTTCTTCTGTTTAGAAGATAACTTTAAAATAAAATGTAAGATTTAAAGATAAGCCTTTAAATCTCATTTGTAAATGCTTTACAAGTGTAGCATATTAGTTCATTAAGGGAAATGTATATAAATAATTACTATTAATTATGATTAATTGCAATTATTTATATTGGCTGTCAGTAATAACTGTAGCAGAATTACCGTCAACTAATCTGTTCATTCAACGAACATATAGTGTAATTTCATATAGACTCTAAGAAGGGATATTTTCGTGGCCACAGGAAAAATACCTTCTTACAGTATCACTGCTGTCATGAACCGTGCATGTAATGGTGCGTGCAGGCAGAGAGGCGAGGACGAGGAAGGCTCTGAATACGAAAACATTTAATAAGACTCACGAGC
>JAUMHE010000158.1:62341-72486 GCA_032359235.1 Enteromius mattozi | reverse complement strand
TTTGTTGATGTATCAAAGGCCTGTCTGAAAGTATTTGTGTGGTGCAAGACATTAAATTTACTTATGTTGGTCACATATCTGGTATAATTTTTGTTTAACCCCTACTATGTGTCAGCAGGCAAAGTTCAATTCGGCGTCAGATGAACCAGTCGAACCCTGACTTCACAGTAACCCAGTTTCAGAGGCAGGACTCTCTGACTGGCATGAGTCTGGGCCAGCTAAAACCAGAACTCTACAAACAACGATCCCTAGATGGCGAGGACAACCGAAGCAGTCGTGTGGGCAGCTGTGGACGCCTCCACTTTATTCTTAAATATGATTGTGACCTGGAACAGCTCATTGTCAAGATCCACCGAGCTCAAGACCTCCCTGCCAAGGACTTTTCTGGAACCTCTGACCCATATGTAAAAATCTACCTTCTCCCAGACCGCAAAACCAAGCACCAGACCAAGGTGCATCGTAAGACTTTAAACCCTGTATTTGATGAGGTCTTCCTCTTCCCTGTGGCGTATGCGGACCTGCCCACAAGGAAGCTGCACTTCAGCGTCTACGATTTCGATCGTTTTTCACGCCACGATATTATTGGCCAGGTAGTGGTTGACAATTTTCTGGATCTAGTGGACTTTCCCAGGGAGACGAAACTCTGCAGGGATATCCAGTATGTGTCTTCGGTGAGTACATTTTTCATGTCTCCATTGTTTGGTATACTCTTCAAGATGAACAAGATAGACATCAAAACATTTGAGAGTCAATTGAGAGATCCCGTGATTATAGATATTTAAATATAAATATAAATCCTCTGCTTCACACATGCACAAATTGAAACATGTTTCTTGATGGTAATGCATTGCATGGAAATATTAGGTGCTCAGACACACCCATAAGGTGACAGTCAATGACTCATTTCCAGTGTTAGTACTGTAGCAATATATGGCTGCTTAGTGTTGGGCAGCACAGCCAATTTGTTTGACCAGCTTGAATAGCA
The DNA here is from genome assembly GCA_032359235.1 of Enteromius mattozi. Lineage (NCBI taxonomy): Eukaryota > Metazoa > Chordata > Actinopteri > Cypriniformes > Cyprinidae > Enteromius > Enteromius mattozi. Next base: position 71,501 of record JAUMHE010000158.1, on the reverse strand, counting down.
AAATCTAAATGGAGAAACTTTTTCACACTTCGTGAAAAATTTCCTATTGGACAGATTCCTATTGAAATTTCCTATTGAGATTTCACAGACGAATGGTACATTTAGAGACTATTTAGTTTAGTTTTTTTTTTTTTTTTTGTGCATTTACCTGACCCACACTCATTCTATGACCAACATTTGCACTGCTATTCTGATGAAAATCTCAAATCTCAAATTTCATATTACCCTCAACAGGTTTATTTGGTGGTAAGCTACAAATTATCCTACTTATAAAACTGCTAAGAAAATAATTAAATAAATGTACACAAAATACTGATACGTTAAAAGTATTTCATTAAGCAAGAAGCAAAAGTATGGAGTGATACAGGAGACAACAGCATAACTACAGTATGTATTAAATACATTTTCGAAAGCCAAGTAATAAAAAGGCAGTGGTTTTAAATATTCAGCACTCAATGCACATTTATTATGTCTTATCTAACACAGAGTTCACTGAGACAAACCACTGGTATTAAAATGAATGGTAAAAATTAGAATGCCCAGTATGACAGCTTTAGTGAAGTAAATCCCCCATTCTAAATAAAAGAGCTAATCAGTCACTGTTACTGCCTGGTCTTTACGGTACTTCCCGCTGTTAGATGACAGTGTACTATAGATGGAGCTGCTGTCTGAAATCTCCAGATACTACCAAAAACAACCGTAAAATGGTTAACGCTGTCAAAATTTTTGCAGCATTTCCTGCACACTGCCTAGACCAACCAGAAAATAAATAAACTATATATATATATATTATAATCATGTATATATAATTTGAAATACCATATTGAACTGGTAGTTAAAGGAGTTTTTGGCATTTCCATTCTGTATCATTTTAGAATAATGTCCCCTCATTAATACACAGGAACAAGCAAATAACACAATATTAGATACTCTGATGAATGATTTAGTACATAATATCATACATTTAAATGAACTATAGCTACTAGTTTTATGCCTTAGGGTGAACTACTAAGACAAACTTTATAAATGTAGTTTTAGGGACTATAAACATGTGGCCAGTTTTTGTTTTGTTTTGTTTTTTTTAATTAATATAAGTACAGTTTCACCTTAGAATATCCTCTTCTTAAACTAATGTCTACCCTTTTCTTGTTGCATTTACTGCTTTATTTATTTATTTTTCTCTCATTAATTTCCTCACTTCTTCATTATCTCTTCTAAGATCACTGTGAGGTATCACTCCATGAGGAAATGGCACTGAAAGTGTCAGGAGAAATGGCTTTTGAATTGGCAAAAATAATTGCTTCTGTTTGCTTCGTTGTGTGATCAGGGGGTTTACATTCTCTATTTAGAAATGAATGTCTGTACTAGGTCAGACCAACAAGATTTCTCCTCCCTGGGTGGCTGTTATTTTAAACACACTGTCACACATCACTGAGAATCTTGCGAAGCTGAAATGTGTCCCACATTCTGAATGCTCACCAATGTAAAAATACATTCCAAAAATATATTTTCTTATTCCACAATATGTTTTTTGTTGCATGGAAGACCATCATCACAACATTTCCTTATATGCTCTATAGGGAAAAAAAGGTTTGGAATAACACAATGGTCAGTAGTTGACAAATATGTTGATATTTTTATACATTATATAATATACTGTAATGTATAATAATAAAGCAATATACATTATATTGCATTGACTATTGTTTTAATGATGTGTGGTTGATAAATATTGGAAGCTGCCATGGCATATTGATGTGTTTCAAACTTCAATAATTATGAAGAACTAATTCATAAGAATTTTCTGTTCCAAAGGCTCATTGCAAATAATTTGTTTTATGCACCTGCAGCCATTTCAGAACAAATCTATAAAACCTTTATCCTCACAACACAAATCACACACCTGCATCAGTTCACATGGTCAAACACATTTGAATAGCCAGAGCTAAATCATGTGGAATGGCAGCTATGTGAAATGTGTATAGAACATATAGAGCTGTCTATTGGTCATAGCGGGCTAGATAACTAAGAAAGTCCTCTTAACTAAAGGGGGAACTAAAATCCTCTTATTTGTTGCTTGTTAAAGACAATATTAATATGATGAAATTATGAATATTGCACCCTCATTGGACTGCTTTTGTCACAAGTTATGGTAAACAGTCAGCTTTTTAATTTCTACAAATGCACTATGAATTCAGCTTCAGAAAGAATTGCCATTGTAGGCCAAACCCTGATTCATCCAAACCCACTATGTTCTGCCAGACGTCTCAGCAATACCAATCTGGAGTCTAGTAAACAGAGCAGTTTTTACAGTGCATAAGCAATGAAGTGACTCTGATTTCTAAATAAAACCACTGGTGACTTTTTGAAATTAACAGCACATGGGATGTGTTTTGATGTTCAAACTGTTCTTTCGCCTAATTCAAAAAGAATAACTAGAGCTCATTTAAGACTCAGCTCTAGCTAATGAGACAGATCTACCCAGATATGTCATAATGATCACAAATGCAAAATTAAGAGTGCGAGAGAAAATAAGAGGTTTGTCCCAAAGGACCTTGTTCAAGTGTATGGTATAGCTCAGTGCTCACTGAACAGAAGAATTATTGCAGTTTCTCATTCAGTGGAAACATAAATTATGATTATCTGCTTTTGGGGGGGATATAAGGACTAAAGAAATAAAAGTTCTTAGTTACTTGTAAAACTGTGAATATAAGTGGTCATATGGTCATTATCACAAAATAGACAGCAGCCTGGTAACATCATGAAGGTGTTTATTTTGCGATAATGATGGTCTGGCTGTGTATTATCCAGCTTGTTATTTTACTACTTACCAAATATATTAAATGTTTTTTTTTTGACCAGAAATTATTTTATTTGCAGAGACATGTTAAGAAAATGACACAGTTTAAGTACATTAGGTATAATGTGCTCATATTATGATTCTGTGTGATCCAGTTAGTTTTCATACAGTAACAATATCAATGTCAGACAGCTTTTACACAAACATTTTGTAGAAACACAACATCAGGTAAGGAATCATATGAAAATACTTAATATGTGTCAGTATGTTAGATACATGCATTTCATGTAACAGGCTTATAATGTTAATCCAACAACAAAAGAAAACCATGAGAATCACTCACTGCTCTTAACTAAGTAACTTAACTTTAACAGGTAATTGTGTCAAATTGCTTCATACAGTATACAGTTTTCATAAGCACAATAAAATACTGTCTATTTAGGTAATTTGTATGTAATGGCCTTTCTGAGGGCGAAGCCCTGAAAAGGGCTAAAGATGAAATCCTAGAACCGCCCCTGGATATTGAAATTGTGTGCGGTTGAATAGTTTCAGATCTCTGCTTTGTAAATGCCAAATAATTAATGCAATTAACATATAACAGAGCACCAGTCAATGTCCAAATCATTACTTGAGAATGGTGAGCGGCAAGAATTGCTTAAATTTCCAAATACCTGCAGTACTCAGAAACCAAAAAGTTAAAACATCTGCTTGGACCATGACATTGCGCAAATGTCTTTTCAATGTCAAATACCATTTCCAAGTCAAAGATCCTATAAATCTGAACATCTGTGTGGATTTTAGCGTACACACACTCTACAATCAAATCTATGTGTATGTATGTTTTATAAATCAGGCAACCTTATGCTAATTTGCTCTGCTCTTGGTAGATTGCATTGATCTTTATTAAAATGATCTGGCTGCGTCTGTTCGCTTATTTGCACACTGCCAGATCAGACACTGACTTTCCATTCTCTTTGTTACTGGAATTTTGGTTTCATGCTAATTTGTCCTGTAAATGCAGCCCAAAACTCTAATAACACAACTCTCATTTACTAGTAAATGATGGAGATAATTTGCATGAAAGTGGCTAATTTGACTTGTTTTCACTATACATCAAATGTTGATCTTATTGCATTGAACCATACAGCATCTTTAGTAAATCAGGCAATATGTCTATGAAATATCAGTATAAAAAAGCAGCAGTAGTCCTTGAGTATTTATTTACCCTTTCTAAATGGCAGGACCACTAGCTTCTCAGATCCTCTATGAAACTAGATCATAGATATCACAGCACTAGAATGACCTTTTACTATCACAACCAGCATGACACCTGGTTATCTTCAGCATGAGCCTCAGGCATAGCAATGTTAGATACAAGCTCATAATATCTAACTGCCACCAAGAGAACCAAGAAAAATATCTGTTCATATAGACTCACTTTTTTCCATAGAGGCATTTATTCTAGTAACCACTGAAATCATTAATTTAGGTGAAAAACATAAAAAATGCTGGCAGTGGCTGGCAACTTAAAAAAAACACTGGGAGGCAAAGAGTTAAACACACTTGGTCCAACTAATCAAGTCCTTTAGGCTTAATTGAAAACCGCATATGTGTGTTGGAGCAGGGTTGGAACAAAACTCTGCAGGGCTCAGGCCCTCCAGTTTGACACCCCTGTTCTAAAATAATTTCTAATGTTTGGATCAGTATTACTCCCTAGTAATTACTGAAGTCATTGTAAACTTTTAAGGATTTTGCAAGGTCCAGGTTAGTAATTTATTTTGCTACATTTGGTAGCACTTAAATCATTATAGTGTGTTTCGATGATCTTCACTTTAGAATACTGATCCAAATATATAGTAGTTTTCTGCCTGTTTGTTTTATAACGGCTCATGCAAACTACCAAAACACTGCTTGATTGTGGGATTCATTTATTTATTTATTCTTCTCACAGTGGTCGATTACACTGTGGTGTGTTATTGCTCCTAAATGGGACATAATATATATAATTTTTTTTGTTTTGTTTTACATTCAAAATAAATCACCAAAGCAATTTCTCTTTGCTTCGTAACAAACTGCCGTTCTATATATCAGCCAGTGTTGAATTACTTGGAGACACAAATCACCATAACATTTTTTTTTTTTTTTTTCATTTCTGGGTTCTGTCATTCTTAACCATGTCGGTGAAATTCATATTGCAGTAGCTGATGGTCAGGTGTAGATGAATCTCATCAGTTAGATCCTCCTTTTTCAGCAGACTGGAGGTAAGCCATCATTGTAAAGTTCAAATTAATAGGTGTTAGAAAAGCTCATCTCACATTCTCGGCTGAGTTATTTCGAGAGAAAGTGATAACACGGCTGTTACTTTTAATGCTGCTGACGTTAGTGTTGTTCTGATATGATGCAAAGTGCCATGAACAAATTCATGAGAAGGTGGCATCTTGTTCCTCTGTGAACTCCATGTAATCTATATTTACCATGTTCTGCACGATTTTCAATGAAAGAGTGAATACATGAACAAATGCATAAATAAATAACGGAATCAAACTTTATATCTTGTTTCTGTTGCCAGGACAATGTGGATCTGGGGGATTTGATGTTTTCTCTATGCTACCTACCTACTGCTGGACGACTGACCATCACCATGATCAAAGCACGAAATCTAAAGGCCATGGACATCACTGGAGCTTCAGGTATAAGCAGATTCAGATTTCATTAATATACCTGTATTTACACATTCTGAATTTCCATATTATGTTTTTTCTTTATAACAGAATAGATTTGAGGGATTTGCAACTTCCGGTATGATATGTAAGAGGCTTATAGATTTAAGTTTTAAGCTTGTAAGGAAAGAATATTTAACCAGTACATGAAAAACTGTGGAAAAATCTCACATTTGCATTCATGCATGAATATATTTATTACCCGATTCCCTTTTATAGTAGTATAGCATGGTCAGAGTTGTAGCTTTGGCAGCATTTCAAGACATTAAAAATAATGTTCAAAAGGAACTGCAGATAAAAGGTTATGGTGTTAAATGTAAATTAAGATATATTATTTTAATATTCTTACTATGATAACATTACACATTTTCACTATTCACTTGGGCTCATTTCCTAGATCCTTATGTGAAAGTTTCTCTGATGTGCGACGGACGGAGACTGAAAAAAAGAAAAACCTCCACCAAGAGGAACACATTAAACCCAGTGTACAATGAGGCTATAGTGTTTGATGTCCCTCCAGAGAACATTGACCAAATCAGCCTTCTCGTAGCTGTTATGGACTATGACCGGTGAGTGTCTCACACATGTTGCACAATGGCCTTTCTGCCCATTATTGACACATGCTATAAGAGTATCAACTGAAGTTAGATGACTGCTTTGTTGCTATTTCTTCTTTTTCTTTTGTGCTTTCTCACTGATTTTTTTTAACAAGGTTCCAGTTTCAAAACAAGTTAAGCTCTATGCAAAATGTCTATGGGTCAATATTTTATTTTATTTTAATTTATGCACATGGAGACTCATTAAACAATGTTATAATCCACTGGTGTGGATGCTGTTATTGTTATCATTATAGCTTTTGCTGCCTTTAGTCTTGAATTTTGTGCATTCTCATGTAATTCTGTTTACATTCATTTGTTTCCTTCATCTGTTAGTGTAGTATTGTTTTGCTTGTTTAAAACTAGGATGTTAAAATTGAACAAGGACAAGACACATACTAAAATTGACTTTACACTTGTGGACTTTAAGTCCATAATTCATTGTATGTTCATTATTGTGAACATGCTGTTTGTTTGTTACTCTTAATCCAAAATTATACACACAAAACCACACACATTTCTGATTTCTTATAGAAGGGGCTGTGAAGATACGTGATGCATTTCTGCAAAAAGTACAAGATTTCAAAAAGTAGTCTTATGAAGTAAACGTTTTTTCTTTCTTTTCCATCTTTTTAACACAGTGTAGGTCACAATGAGGTTATTGGCGTGTGCCGAGTAGGAAATGATGCTGAGGGTTTGGGCAGAGAACACTGGAATGAAATGTTGACATATCCACGCAAACCCATCGCACATTGGCACCCTCTCATCGAGGTAAGACCGCATAGAGTTTCTCGTTCAAAAGTTAATTCAGGTCAAATTTAGTATTTGCTCATGTGCAGCAGGCCTAATACACCAGGCATAAAACTTTCTGTCACAAATGTACAGTTTCAAGATTAAAAAAAGATGAAAACAGTGTTTTGTTTGATATTCTGTTTGAATCTATCTTGTTTGTGTAAGGCAGTAGATGTCTATTTAGAGCCCCATCATGTATGGATGTTCTCTTTCACTGGCTATAAGATGTTCACGAAAAGACTCTCATTTTAGCATTACTTATTAAACCTTTGTACATGATGATTGTACCTCATGACTGAATGTGGAATCTGAAGAACATACTGTTGGTGCAGCTAACAGCTGGTCTTGCCAATTAAAACAAAATCAATTTGAGACTGTGATGCTTTTGTCATTACTCACAACCTAATTCACAAACTCAGGTAATTTCTGACAAACTACTCCTGTTGGTCTTATAAATCCTTGGAGAATAAACTGTTCAGGGGTAAAATGTGAGCCATTATTTGAACAAAGGAATGAGATCTTCCAAAGAGCTGAAGAGTACTGTTGACATTTATGCAGGCAAGACTTCAGATTTACTGTAGGGAAAATCTTTCAGGAAAAATGAAGTGTAACAACACATTACATTGAAAATAATATTATTGATTGATTGACTGACTGATTGACTGATTGGTTGATTGATTAAAATAAACCCAAACTAAAAAAAAAGAGTGCATGCCAACACTGTTTTAGCCTTTATTCAAGCATCCTCAAATTTCCAATTGATGTCCTAAGGCTGTGTATTTGCAAGTCTGCTTTTCTTTTTATTTTCTTGTTGTCTCTTAATGGCCCTGCTTGTTAACAGTTTCTTTACTAATGGTACATTATGAGTTGTAAATTGAACCTTCCTTATTAATTACAACAATACTTCTTCAAAGTAACATTTTATGCAGAAAATATACCACAATTAGAGAACCTATAAATACATTTATAATGATTTATTCTTATGAAATATTGTTAATTTTCATAACTTGAAGGAATTTGAAAGAATATTAGCTGTAGTCATACCACTGTTCTATTAACATGTTTGACAAAATATCCAAGGCATTTCAACAAAAACCTTAATGTTGTGGAACACCGTGATCAAAATTATAAAACAATTACCACCGCATGAACGCTTTGCATGAAAATTGCAGACTGACTGGGAGACGCTTGCAGGAAAGGAACTGCATGTTGCTGAAAGAGGTTCTGATAAACATTTGCATTAACCTTGCCATCTAGCTGTTTAAGAGACCCAAATTCTTGCTGAGGAAAACATCCCCTAAATTATGATACTTCCCCTTCCACCTTTCTTTACACACTTAGGCTTCAGTCATTCCCCAGTTCAATTTGATGCCCAACAAAAATGTTTCCCATCAAACCTAAATAAATTAAACTTGCTTTCATCAGTAAAGTGAGCTTTGGACCAGTTCTCCTTTCTACACACAACATGCTCCTCAGCAAACATGAGCTAAACCGTTTGCTTCTTTCTGCTGATGAAAGGCTTGGTGAGTGCAGAGTGCACTTTCAGTCTGACTTCTCCAGACCCTTACTCTGTTCAGCACCGAACTGGCAAACAATTCGAGTTACAGTGTTGAACCCAACCTAGGCTCATTTGAAATGCGTACCTTTATATACATTTCTGCTGAAAAAAAAAAAATAAAAATGTACCTATATGTAGGAATCACTGCAATTTCCAGTTTAAATCAATACTAGAGGCAATAAAACCAATCCAGGCTCATTGGAAATATGTGCCTCTACATACATTTCTGCAACCCTGTAATTATGTACCTTACTGCATGTTTCACCGGCGTTTCAAAGTCAAATGTCCAGAGCGTGGCACACGTTTAATACGTAACCATGGCACATTTGTATTATGTTGCTGCAGGTATGGATTGCAGTGTTTTTATAATGTTGCTTGATGTATGTTTTGTGGCCATTCAGAATTCAAATATCCAGTGAGTGTCGCTAAAGATTAATGCTCTATCATGTTGCAACCCAACACATTCTCAATTATCAATCGTCACATTTTGACGCTTGGTCAAAACCCTTTTGCGTTGCTTTTTAGTCACTTTTCGACGTGAAGGGTCCTCCGTTGTTTTAAATAGGAAACCCTTAGCATCAATATGCCGACGCAATATTTTTTTCATTTTATCGTCATAATTAAAATATATATTGGGTAAAAACAATGGCATTATTGCATATATGTAGGGGTGTGATTTTTCAATGTAAACAGT
>JAUMHE010000158.1:21948-41588 GCA_032359235.1 Enteromius mattozi | reverse complement strand
AGGGCAAGACAGGACTAAACCAAAAATCACAAAGACAGGGGAAAACCAAGACAGAACAGACATGAAACATGACAACAACGCATTATATAGAACATAGATAGACGTGCAGAGATGAGCCTTCACCGAACAATCTTTCTGTGTCACACTAAATCAGTCTGTATGTACAGCAACTTTAGTTCCTGGGACAGGCTTTCGTACACATCTGCCCCCAAATATCTGAAAGGATAATTGTAAACACAGAGAAAGTCTGTCTACCGTGTCTCAGACTCATCCTCAAATTGAGGAAGTGGAATCAAACGTATAACTGGGCGAAGACTCTTCCTGAACTTTGACACGAGCAGTGCAAATTCTTCCAACAGGTCCAGCCAAAGTCTCCATCACTTAACTGAAGCCAGAGAGCGCGAGGAAGTTGTGGATCAACAATGAGAACTACTTGGCCTACCAGGTTAGTAGAGTCGAAGAAGACTTGAGGTAGGGAGGCATCACGACGGCCCATAAGGAGTAGGTTTGGAGTCACTGGGTCCAAATCTGCGACATCTGAGGATATATAGCCGAGTGGCTTGGCATTTAAAATGCCTTCAATCTCCACTAGGAAAGTCTGGAGCACTGGCTCTGGAACTGATGGCTCTCGCAGGACAACACTAATGCTGTTTTAACAGATTTGACTTCGCGCTCCCAGGATCCTCCAAAATGAGGAGCATTAGGTGGGATGTATAGGAATCTGATCTTCTGTGGAGCAAGCAGCTCCTGCAGCTTGGGTGCCCTGATATTGAAAGTGTCACGCAGTTCGCAATCTCCTCCTACAAAGTTGGTGCCGTTGTCACAGAGCAATTCCATGGGCTTACCTCGGCGTGCTATAAAGCGACGAAGGGAGAGCAGGAATGCATCAGTGTCAAGGTCCTCAAGCAGATCAAGGTGCACAGATCGGGTCGTCATGCACTTATAAAGGATGCCCCATCTCTTTTCGTGGCGACGACCAACTTTAACTGAAAAAGGGCTGAAACAATCTACCCCAGTAGAATAAAATGGAGGTTGGTGAAGTTGCAGCCTGTAGGATGGAATATCAGCCATTCAGGGGACTTCTGGCTTGGCACACCAGAATTTACAATCTTGACATTTGCACTGATGTTTACGGACAGCTTCTCTGCCCCGTAGTGTCCAATACTGGCGGCGCAATTCCGCTAGCACATGTTCAGAACCAGGGTGTAAAAGTTGGCAGTCTGTCTCTTTGATCAGTTTAGTTGTAGAATGACCAGGATCTAACACAATAGGGTGGATAGCATCCAGATCGAGGTCACTTGCTTGACGTAATCGCCCCCCTACTCTGATTAGACCTGTGTCCTTATCATACTCTGGAACAATGGATGCCAAACGACTTAGCTGGAATCGACTGTCCAGTCTTCAAAGCTTGAACCTCTAGTGGGAATGAGTCCTGTTGAGCTTGAGCCAGAATAAGTTTCTCTGCTTCAACATAATCATCAGCTTGCAGAGAAGAATCACTGTCTGTGTCAGCCACCCCGTGAAGCGACCTGACAGTGGCCTGAACCAGCTCTAGCCATGTGTGAAATTGACTGGGGTCCAGAAGTGAATGATTAGAAACTGTGACAGTGCCGACGAATGCAGTTTTCCTTAACTCACTGAGGTCTGGTTTTGCCTCGATGACAGGTGTAGATGGCCACTGGACCGAAGATTGAAGGAGGAAGTGTGGTCCTGAACTCCACTGGTGAGGACATGCTAATTGTGTCAGTGTCAGACCTCTCGTGATGTGGTCAGCAGGATTGTGAGGTGAATCGATGTACCGCCATTCAGCTCTATCTGTAAGGGTCTGGATTTCTGCTACACACGTCCCTACAAATACTGTGTAGCGACAGGACTCAGATGATAGCCAGTGCAGCACGGTGATTGAGTCGGACCAGAGGGTGACAGTCTGGATGTTAAGAGACAATTTAGTCTGGATCACATTGGCTAATTGAGCACCTGTCAATGCTGCACTCAGCTCCAAGCGAGGCATGGAGAGGCATTTCCTGGGTGCCACTCTGGATCTGGCCAAAACAAAGGCGACATGGATGTGGCCTTGATCATCTGTAGTGTGCAAATAGGCGACTGAGCCGTATGCCCTTTCTGGCGCGCTGCAGAAGATGTGGAGTTCTCAGGTGGCATTAGGGTGATCAGCACAGGCTGGCGCATAGGGTCGAGGTAAATGCAGCTGATGGAGATTAGAAATCTCTCTCATCCAGGTTAGCCACTTCTCTCTTAGCTGTAGAGGTGTTATTGAGTCATCCCAATTCTGCTTCCAGAGATCCTGGATGAGAACCTTCATGGTAAACGGTATAATATACCCCAGCGGATCATACTGGCTGGCCAAAGTCTTGTACATATTTCTCATGGTTGGCTCTAGGGGCTTGGTTGAATGCAGATTATAGCCCAGAGTGTCACTGAGGCAATCCCACCGTAGGCCCAGAGTGAGTTCTTGTAGTTTTGTACTGACTTTGGTCAACCACAGTTCACTGTTAGCAGATCGGGCCTTTGCGGGAAGGTGTTCAATGACAGAGGGTACGTTACAGGCCCACTGTCTTATGTCAAAGCCTCCCTCAGACAACAGTTGACAAAGTCTATCAACCACCTCCTTAGCATCGTCAGAGTCTGAAGTCCTGTACAGGCAGTTATCAACACAGAAGGAATTCTCAACGATGTTAACCAAACTGACTTGGTCATTGTGATGTTCTTGAACGTGGCGTTGGAGGGCGTAGATGGTGCTCCTTGTCTCTGCACATGTTCCTCCAAAAAAGCCAGGTGTGACATACCGTTGAACACCATCTATATCCACTCTTGTGGTGGCGTTCTGGAGCATGGCAAGAGCATCTTTTTTCTTGCTTGGACCTAGTGACCATCCTCTCATTGTATCGGAGGGTGTCGACCAACCAAAGTCGTTCAACGTGCCGAATCAGATCATCATGGGGCTGAGCAGTGGTAATATGAAGGCACTGTTGATAACACCGTGAAGGCTGCTTGGGGCTCATTGGACCTTAAAGAGACCATCCTAGTTGTGTTCTGATGGCTATTGGTCCGCCTTCGGGGCCTCGGCATACCGGCTGTATCGGCATTAAAAGGTCCGGCATGTCAGAACCAATAAGGAGTAGTGGTTTGACTCTGTCAACAGGGGGGAGAGGAAGATCTCTCAGACGACGGTAAGCTCGTTGAAGTGCAGCCACTGGATAGTTATGTTCTGCCAGACTCAGACCGGTCGCAGTGAAGGCACTGGGAACGGTGTACCTCTTTGTGGGTTTGGTGACTGATGAGACCTCAAAGGAAACAGACGACCCTTCAAGTTTTGTGTGACATTGTCGGACAGTCTGTAGATGGAGTAACTCTGGGGTACAGGTAAGCTTGAGCTGCTGCACGACTGGGGAAAGCACAAGTGTTCTCTCCGACCCGTCATCACCATTGTGCAGGAGGACCTTGACGACCTTCAGCATGACTCTGAGTGTACGGTTCGGTCTGTCCAAGTAAACCCGGGTAGATGGGAGGTTAACAGAGAGGACAGCTCTGGTGGTGTCACTGATGGAATCATGAAGAACTGTAAGATGTAGCTCTTTACATATCTTACATGGCCGTTTTAGGTTGCAAGACTCTACAGCATGGAACCGTCCACATCTCCAGCAGTGTTTACCATCTTTAATCCAAGCTACAATCTGGGCAGTTGTCAACTTCTTGAAAGTCTCGCATGAGTTGAGGTAGTGATCCATGTTGTCACAATGGGGACAGTATGGCTTGGGCTTGAAGCTGGATTTAAGGGAGGTCGGATCAGGAGTCTGTCTGTAGTGTAGCTGTGGTAGGTTGCTGTGTCACCCGCTGCACACTGATGCTTAAGGGGTACGCAGCAGAGGTTGGGATAATGCACGCTGATGAGGACTGAGGTGCTGCTTTTAACTGTGATGACACAGAGTGTACTGGAATGGCGGTAGAGCAGCTGGTGCAGTGTCAGGGATGAGTGCAGCAGGTCAGGACGTACTGGCAGAGTATTTAGCAGGTGGGGCCCACTTTAGTAGTCTAGGTTTGACCATTTGGCCAATCACAAAAAAAACCCACCATATGCTGGTTAGGTAGGTTTTGAAGGATAGGTGCTGGATTAAGCTGGTCATGTGCTCATTTAAGTTGGTCCTTAGCTGGTCATGTGGTTCTATGGTATAAACATCAAAAATAGCTCAGAATGCAGCATTCTCCGTTCACCGGTTGCTTATCTCTTTCTTTCTTTCTTTCTTTCTTTCTTTTTTTCTTTCTCCCTGTTACTGTCTTTGTCCTGTAGGGTCTAAGGCTATAGTGTCTGCGGATGATGTTATCTCTCTACCAGTACAGCATACCTTCCCAGTTTGTCCTGCTCACCTCAGGGTTCTACGGCTGGCTGAGGAGCTGAAATTTGCCCTGGAAGGACAGACATGTGCAGAGGAGAAGGACACCCTGCAGAGACAGATGCCCTCTGCCACGGCTCACACTCTGCTGCTGTGGCTTGACAGGAAATCAGAGATTTCAGTGAGAACTTTTCTTTTATAAAACTTATATTAAAACTTTATTTTATTTTACTTATTCTTGACTCCATGTCGTTCCAAACCCGTAAAAGCTTTGTTCTTCTTCGGAACACAATTTAAGATATTTTGGATGAAAACTGGGAAGCTTTTGGCTGTCCCATTGACTGCCAAGTAATAAGCACTATCAAGGCCCAGAAAAGTATGAAAGACCTCATTAAAATAGTACATTTGCCATCAATGGTTCAATCTGAATGTTATAAAGTGAAACAAATATTTTTTGTACGGAAAGAAAATAAAAATAACAACTTTATTCAGCAACCCGTCTCCTCTGTGTCTCTCCATGTCACTGTAGTGCCATTTTGGAGAGTGAGTATCCACTGAACTCTGTGTCAGCCACAACAGCTGTATTTACACTTTGATTTGAACAAAAACAGCATATCCGGGTGTCATGGCTGACACAGAACAGCAGTTTGACTGTACTTAAGCAAATGCTCAAGCAGAAATTTAATTAACATGCTAAGTTCACATACTTGTTTTTTTTTCTGGAAAAACAACAACAACAAAACAGCCATTCTGTTTGGAAAATGTACTTATGTCAGACTTTTTGTTTTGGTCTGTGTGATTTGGTCTGCCAAATTACCGAATAGTATTTTGAGCATCCTTGGATGCTAGCAAAAGAACCACCACAGAGATTATATCCTAAAAAAGCATCAGCTTCCAACTAAAAAGCTCAGAGGCATATTAAAATAACAAATTATCATCACCTTCCATTGTCAGTTGTGCTTGATCCTCTTGTGTGTGGCAACCTGTGTAAGCGCTGAGTCTGAGGAGAAGGGGGCAGAACAAACAATACTTTGAATTTGGACTCTATCCCTTTAATAGAGCTATGAATGATAGCCCTTAATGTGCAAGTTTTGGAGTGAAATTGTTTTGTGAAAGTTTTTTCAAAAAAAAAATTGTAAACATCCTATATAATTCTCCTCTCCCTTTCTCATTGTATATGCCATGATGGTAAATCCATAACATAACACATAACTTATGAAGGATTGTCAATAGAGTTTTGACACTGTCACATGCAGTGCAGACTGTCTGTACCAGTTTTTAAGTGGACGGTATGGCCTCTCTGAGGGGCACTGCACCCTATACTGCACAATCCATGCATACTCGCTTTCTCTCTTCTTGTGTTTAAAAGTGTTTCCCCTACAGCACTTGCTAATAAGAAAAGGGGGGTGGGTGTGTGGTATAAGTTTAGTAACAAGAAAAAAATGGTTTGGCAGAGGAAAAAAGAGTGGAGGAGGAGAGTAAAGGAGGAGAAAAGGGAGGGAAAAACCAGAGGGCAGCTGGCAGGAGTGAAGCCTGATATTATAGACCGCTGCTCCAAACCAGATGCTCAGGAACCTAAACCAAAGGCTAAACTCAGACGAAAGACAAAGAAGAAAAGAAAGAACCTACAGTTATTACATGAAGGGTGAAAAGAGGCATTCACTCTCCTCATGTCTGAGATAGTTATAATGCTATGAGACTTAAGGATCTTATAATGGCCCTGCAAAATGGAATGGGACGTTGATTTTTACAAACATTTTGCATGGCTTAAGAAGGTAAGCTTGAGCTTTTCTGTTCTTCTATACTGTTTTTCTTTTTTAGATTTAGGGTTTTAATTTAGTTTTGTCATTCATGTCCATCTAAATGCTTAATATTGCATTTGAAATACTTAAAGGACAATTTGTTCATCAGTGGATGTTTTGTAGGATTAATGGATTAAGCAACATGTGAGATGCAAATCTATGCAAAAGCCTTTTTATGGTTTATTTCATTGTTAGATGTAACAGCAGTACTTCTAGATATAAATTTAGTATACACTGTATATTGTATATCCAGATGTGCAGTGTAGTCAAGTGCACTGTCCATTAAAGTATGCCAGATTGTGGTAGTGAACTGAAAACTGAATCCTCCACAACCACCAAAAACTAGGACATTTCAGCATGAAAATTGTGATGGTGGTGGTGTATGAGAACAGATTTAACCATGCAACATGTTTTTTTTTCATAAGATGCTGTGCAGAATTTTGTGGATTGTATGCTAAAATGCCATGTAATTAGCAAATATATAAAATGCTGCAGGTAGTTACAGGTAGTGTGTATATTCTGTATAACAGCACATGTACAGTACTCGTGTACAATGGATTGTATCTAATTGTTTCTTAGACAAAAGTTCATTTCAGGTTTCTGTTTCAAATGGGAACTTATACACTACATCCAATGAGACACTAAAAAGAGAATACCCTAATAATGACTAGCGTCTGAAGCTTGTGTCTAAACATAACAAGAGTATAGGTGAGAGCCTGCTAGGCCTAGTCTAACCTAGTCTAGGCCTGCTAGTATAATTACACTGTTGACCCATCCCTTACACCTTAACCCACCCTTAAACCTACCCATCACTAAATCTGTCCCTAACCTTAGCCGCATCCCACCTCAATAGCACCAAAAGTGTTTTGCAATACAATATGACCACAATAAGTACATGTGGTAAAGGTGTCTGGCCCCCTGGACCCTCTAAGGCACAGCATAGACTCATCTTGTAGGGGCTGCAGGGTGAGTTGACAGTGGAATTCAAAAGAGGTATGTCTCTCTTGTAGCCCTCTGTCACCTACTTAAGGATCCTGGAGAGGCATCTTGTGTCTTCTGATTCAGCAGATAGCAGTTTGCTGGCACTATCCAAACAGGAATAGATGGATATGGTCGAATAAGGCATGAATGTTTGCAAGTGAGCTTTCCCAGTCTCCCAGCCCTGCATAAGAGGAGCTGCTGGATGTGATTTTCACCTAATGTTTGGGCAGTAACACTGCAGTTCCCCCGTGGGTACACTTGTTTTGCTTGCCATAGGTAGTGGCAGGCTAAGGGAATTAGAAATGTTCTCCCTTGGCCAGTATTCCTTGTAGGTGGTGTCTAATAGTTGACCCACAAGGAAGGGATGCATGTTTCGGGCCTGCCTGCGATGTTTCCTTTAGACAAATAAATTGATAATGTATGTTCAGGCACTCTATTATATACTTACACCTACAGTGACATAATGGACTGTTTTTGGCCAATGAAATTGTCATGTTTAGACACATTCTTCACACACCTGTCATGCTGAGGGCATTTCCTGGATCATCTCATCAAATGCAGAGTCTCGTTCCCTTCTGAGGGAACCAAGGTTACACACATAACCTAAGATGCTCTTCAAATCTTGCCCTGGAGTTCTACTGTAGAGTTGAACTCCAACCTTAATCAAACACAAACTAATCAAAGTCTTCAGGATAGCTAGGTTAGATTGATAAGGAATTAATGTAAATTATGCAGGACTATGGGCCTCCAGGTTCAATATAATGAACTCTTAAAGTATATGCCACCCATATGTACATGACTTTCAAAGTCGTTGAATTATTTGTTTGTTTGTTTGTTTCACAAATGTCATCACCAGTTCTAGTCAAAATACATTTTATACTACACCACTTGGATTGCAGACAGATCTAGAAAAGTTATTGGACCAGATAAATTGGTGCATAGACCATGTTTTTGATCATTAAAACACATCAATCTTCACCCTATATGAACCAGCACCAATTTGCCTGCAGTTTTGGTCTTTTGTCTGTAATCTACATTAACTGTCGGTGAGAATGTGAGCTGCATTATATGTAATTATTCACAGCTCTACAACTTTGTTTCTGCAGACCCTCTGCCCAGCTATTGAAGGTCTTTAGAAATGTTTGATAATCATAGGCCAGTGAGTTGAAGCAGGTTAAAAAAAAACATTTTCAAGGACAGTAGGTCTACAGGAGCAGATCTGAAGTAACATAAATAGCTTTCAGACTTTAGACTTTGTAGTATAATTGCTTAAACTGAAGTTTTTTTTTTTTTTGTTTGTTTTTTTTACAGCTGTCTCTTGCCTTATACCCACAAAATACAAACACCCATTGCATTTAAGAACACTTTTAATTAAACATCAAAACAACCATTCATTTTTTGGAATTTTCTCTGACATAATGCAGACTATTATGCACAGTTTTACATTATTGTATAGAGCATATATTCAGATGCAAATCTTGTTAGTACATTCACAGTATTTTACACATCACTGACATATTCCACAGAGTCCTTGCGCTTTACTTTATGGAGCTTGTGTAAGAAAACCGTATTATCAAACTAAACCTCTTAGGAAATTCCTCTCTAAAACCCTTGGTGGGCTGGGTATAGTGAAATTAAGCCAAAGAGCTGTGACATATTCAATAGAAATGGAATCATACAAGGTGTTGAGAAACTATAAACAGACGGTTACTGTACACATATGTAACAGTAGCTGTGAGCTTTACGTTTCTTGATTTCACTTTCTTCTCTGTTGACTGTAGACATAACTCTAACCACCTGTGAACCATAGGTCAATGTGCAAGGCTCAGGCAATGGTGAGAGCTACCAGGAGCGACTGTCTCGTCTAGAAGGAGATAAAGAGTCTCTTGTGTTACAGGTAAAACATTCAGGCAATTTGTTTCAATTACTTGCTTAAAGTGCATCTAGAGTGCATCTAGACAGCATGATTTGTTTCAAAAAATAGTTTAAACATCAGTGTTGTATGACATCAGTGTAATCATGTTACTGACAGCATGTAACATTAGTTTATGAAGACATTTTGCAAAAAGCTTACAGTTTTTCAAAAGAAAACCATAAAGTGTTCCTAGCCAAGTCAGTACAATACAATTGTGGTGTTTCATGGGAACAGACAGGGTTTTACGGATTACTCCTGTTCTGGCTTGTTGGGTTTTTGACAGTAAGTACACGTGGGTGCTTCCTGATCAACTGGGTTGACAAGAATATTGCTTTAATTTGTTTGAAACTCTGAATTACCCAATGTTTATGTACATGTGTATTCAGTCTAATTCAGAATAGAATAATGAGTGTGATTAGACTGTGAGTAATTTATACTTTACTCCTGGGACCTGGGAGCAACGTTTGAAGGATAATGGACAATGATGATGTACCTCAAATGAACAAACTTAATTTAAACCTGTTTCTCAGGTGAGTGTGTTGACAGATCAGGTGGAGGCTCAGGGAGAGAAGATCAGAGACCTGGAGAATTCTCTTGGGGAATATCAGCACAAGCTCAACTCCACTGAGGAGATGCTTCAACAGGTATTGGTAAAAATTATAAACAAAAATACATTGAAATAATGGTATTATAACTTATTTCATACACTGAAGAAATGTGGTAAATCCTTCAAAGTATTTGCCTCTTTGCAAAGTACAGTATGCATTAGACTGTGTCAGATTCAAAAGGCAACCAATGCTGATATGTGTTACGCAAAATTTAAAGAGCATTAAAAAAAATTACACATTTACATCATTAGTCATCTTCTGTTTATCCAGCTTTGCTTTATACTAAAAGGCCAGGATTCTTAATAGGCTCAGCGGATGTGTAAATGAGCGGTCATGCATTAAAGAGTTTGGGTTTCTGAAGGCAGGAGGTTTTTTGTCACTTTTTTGACATTAATCCTATTTTCAGAGACCTGAGCCAAATCTATAAATATAAATAATGACTTGACATTGGGCATTTGTGATTAAGAAAATATACAAATCTGGTTCCTCTAGTTTTAGTCTTTAAACAGCTATTATTTTAAATGAATTGAATAGTTATACCAGCTCACGTTAACAGAAAAATCTGTGCCTGATGTGCCTCAGAAGCAACTTTGGCATCTGTGTGGAAATCTTTTGGTGGGATTCCAGGAGAATGGTCATTACATCACCTTGGCAACTCAAATATTTAAGTAGCGGTGGTATTCCAGAGCCGCCATTGACATGGACATTAAGATTGAAAGCGAGTCAAAAAACAGCGCTGTATGAAAGTAAGCGAGAAAGGCAAAGTGGTCTTGAAGTTTTGGCATTTCAGTAGACCTGTTAGAAACATTTGGACCATTTATGAAGATAAAATCTTTCAAGGCATGGTAAGACACCTGTACTTATCCATACTATTTTCAAGGACAAAATTCACATTCCGCTGCTTGTAAATCTCATTTTCCTCAAAGCTAATTGCTAATTTCTGTTTAACTTGTCTTTGCTTTGAAAGCTCTTTGGTTGATTAAATCTCCAGGCTTCAGATGGAAGATTTTCAGGGCATGTGCCTGTGGTCATTGAGGTTTTGGCCTTCAAAGGCAAATCCTATTCCAGTGACATGGGCCTAATATTTTCCATATGGCATCTTTGAAAGACTCAAAGCTCACATAAAACTCCTCAGCACAAGCTACTGACATTTTGAAATGGTCTTTTGGGCTTCTGCGCTGTGAAATAGATTCCTGTTCAGTGTGTGAGTTTAACCATCAAGATCAAAGACAAGACCAAGGGTTCTCAAAGTTCTATGGCAAGAAAGTAAACACTTATTCAGTTGATTTACACTGACAAAAATAAAATAAAAAAAAATAATCAACCAGTCTACTGTGATCAGGACTGTAGCTTCTGGTGGCATGTTTAAAACAAGCATTCAGGTGATCTTTACTTAAGGTTGATGTGTATTTGGATTTGATCATCTTCACATGGGAAAATACTGTTTCACACGGATATGTTGTGCCAAACAAACCTTAAGTATACACTTTCTGATGTTTAAATATTTGCTATCATTCAAGTTCCTAAAATATGTATTTAGTTGTATTTTTTAATCTTTTAGCTTTGATTATGTGTTGGTGTTTTAACACCCATTCTGTTTACTGTACTCAAATGTAATGCACTTTTCCCACAACGATCAGAACACTCAAGCTCTGTCTCATGCTCTCTCTCATGTGTCAGTCCCTGCGAGAAAAGTGTGTAAATATAGCCCTCATAACCTGTGTATATTTAGCCATTGTGGGACAGCAAAGTGCATGGATTTTGAACAGACTTTGTGCCTCCTAAGGAGTACAGTTTATTAGTTTCCTTTATTTGTGTGCATGTGTGTATGTTTACATTTGTGTGTTGACTCTCATAGGAGCTTCTGAGCAGAAGTTCTCTGGAGTCACAGAAGCTGGGCTTGATGGAGGAAGTGTCCTGTCTAAAAGTGAAGCTGGGGAACATGGAAGAGAAACACATCAAGAGTGCTGAGAGACAACATAAAGCTGAGGTAAAACTCTCATAACATCTTAGATAATACTCAACAGATTCTTATTGCACCCATAGTGGATTAAGATCAGGTTGGGATCAGGTGGACCAATAATCTCAAAAATAACAGTAAATTTTATCAATCTTGTATACAAAGCCTTGTCTCTTAAAGTTTTGTAAACTCTGCTATGTATTTTTTTAAAAATGCTGCTGCTTTGACTTGCGTCAAATAATTTGCAGTGTGCTATTTTCATGTAATTACTATGTTCAGAGTAACTACTGCGGGACAGAACTGGTTGATCTAAACTATACCTTTCCTCTGACATTACGAGGTGCTGGCATAAGCTGTGTGTGTTTGTGTGGCTGTGTACCTTTCATTTAACCATTATGGGCCTCATGCAATACAAGCAGAACTAATTTTTGTGTAATCGTCTTGAGCAGTCTAGTCTAAATGACAAACAGCCAGAGTGTTTTTAGCATGGATAGAGTGTTACGAATGACCTCAGCATGATGTCTGACAACTGCTGGGCTTCACACAGTTAAAGAATGGCACCAATCCACTCGTGAGCATTCCAGTGGCATGCCATTCTCTCTCTCTCTCTCTCTCACACACACACACACACACAAGGTCGTGGCTTTCTACCTGCTATAGATAGGCCAGTTTACCATCTAGTTTACCATGCTGTTAGGATCACATGGTGTCTCACATGAAAGTTCTTTCATCCACGTGATGGAGACAGTACATGATTACTATCTGTAAAAGATGCTACAGGAGTCTATGTTTAACATGTTATTGAAACCCTTTATAATTAGTAGGATTTTTAGGGGTTCGAGCACGTAGCGCTGAAACCCAATTGTAATTTTTTTATTAGTATTATTATTATTTGTTTTATTATTATTATTTTATTATTACAAGAACCATTACTGTCAATCAAATTGTTCATTAATTATTAAAAAAATATGTTAAAAACCTACTTTTGCAAACTAGTCCCTGTTTTTTCGCTCAATCTCGATCAAACCACTGCAGTAATAATGTATGGACTCTCTAAATCAATAATTATCAAAAAAAAATGTTGAATTTTGTCCTTTGGTTAGCTATAATTGGCTCATTTAGAAAGGGGAGTCATTGATCAAGTAAACCAATAAGCCTACAAAACGTAAAAAAAACCCTCTAAACTTTACGAAACTTGGTGAAAACGTGTCACATTACTCTTAACAATTATGCAAAGTTTCATGGAGATCGGACCAATCAAAAGCACAGTTTTTCTATACAAAATAACCTAAAATTTTGGAATATGTTCAAATATTCACACAAAAATTAAATCTTTATATCGTATGATAGATCTCTTCATTCTGAACAACTTTGCCTCTCTGACTAATGCTGTCAATCAAATAGTTTATTAAATATTCTCAGTTATGTTAAAAACCTACTTTTGCAAACTAGTCTCAGGTTTTTGGCACAGTCTTGATCAAACTACTACAGAACAATTCTCTGGACTCTCTAGATTAATAATTATTTAAAAAAAAAAGAATTTTGTACTTTAGGTTAGCTATAACAGGTTCATTTAAAAGGGGGTGTGGCCACATATACTGAAAAGCCTATAAAATCTAAACAAAAACACAAAACTTTATGAAACGTGGTTAAAACATGTGACAGATGAGTCTTAGCAAGCATGCAGAGTTTCATAGAGCTCACACTATAGGTAGCACTATAACCATTAAATAAGGCCTCAAAAACACAATATTTCCAGAGTAAATGACCTTAAATCCATCATACATTCACTTATAGACTATATCTTCATATAATATCATAGATCTCCTTGTTCTGAACAACTTTGCCTCTGGGATTAATGATGTCAATCAAACAGTTTTGACAAAAGAACACTATAATATTTATAACACAGTGTTTTGTTAAAAAATTGCAATTAATAACCACTAGATATCAGCGGAAGACCACTAATGAGCACACAAACAGTGCTTTTCATGTTTGCTGGAGACATTACAAAATCACTATTTTAACATTTAAAATCACATTTAGCTATAGTTTACCATTTTGCTCAAAATGTTTTTACAATTTTGCCAGATAATCATTACAGTGAAACCTGAAAATAACATATAAATTCTTTAAAAGAGAAGACTTGCAATAACTGTTACCTATCATTTATTTCAAATATCTAAAATTGCAACACAATGTGTGTGAATGTATGCCTGTGTCTGTATGTGTCTCTGTGTTTGTATTAATATAATAGTTTAACCATTTCATTTTTGTGTCTGTGTGTGTGCGTGTGTTTGTGTGTAAGCATGCTTACTGAATATTAACCATTTAATTTATGTGTGTCTGTGTGTGTGCATGTTTATGTGGTTTATGAGGACACAAATTTGTATAATGACATGAGTATGACATAGGTATTACAATATGGAGGTGATTTATGGGGACATTTTCCATGTCCCCGTAATTTAAAAGGCTTAAACATACTAAATGGTGCTTTTTTGAAAATCTAAAAATGCCTGTAGTTTCCTGTGATGGGTATGTTTAGCTGTAGGGTCAGTGTAGGACAATACCACATACAGTCCATACAGTATAAAAACCATTACGCCTATGGAGAGTCCCCATAAATCACAAAATAAATCACAAAAACCAACATGTATGTGTGTGTTTGTGTGTTATCCAACTTCGATTTGCTTTCGATGTGTCAGCCATACACCCAGGTGTCCCTATTTTACCTCAAAGGCCTTAAAAATGCTTGAATCCCGGTAATTGCTGCTTGCAGCTATATTTATTAGTGTTATTATTTTATAAACTTCATGGCTGTATTTGCTTTAGAAAGTTACAGTTATTTTTGTCACATCTTTTGGTGTCTGACATGCTAAAAATTAAGTTGTTATTATAGCCATTATGGTTCACACAGGAAAGCCAAGTTCCTCAGCTAACGACAGCTTTATGCATTAAATTGTGAGTTGACTTGATATGTTTTTAAAGATTAGTACCCAGATGATGAAGTTATTTCAAACACCACATTGGAAACTGGTTTGTGTTCAAATCATGATTACCCATACAGCATATCCTGGAAAAGAAATTTAGTTACTTGGCTCTTTAACAAAAGCTCTTATATTTGAGAACTTGGCTTGTGTGAAATGGGTCAGTGAGATATTTTCTCATCTAAAAGTATATTTCCGAAAGCCCAGGCTGAGCTGACAGCATGTTTTCTCATTGTGGTTTGTTTAAAAGGCCAGTAGATGTTGAATGATGCTCATAAATGATCATGAAATGTTCCATTGTGTTAAATCAACAGAGTGTCCCGTAAAAGCAGATTGAAAGAAACACTATTTTTTTAAAGGAACTAACTGGCATTATTGTTATTATTACTATTATTATAATAATATCAGGATTTTTTTGTTTGTTTTTGTTTTTTTGGTTATTGCATAATTATCTTGTTTGAAAATAATAATAAAAAAAAAACAGACTAAAGTTGTATTGTCTAAAATGACAGAGCACAGTTTTTGATTGATTTTTGATTAGTTTGGGGACCAATTCACACTGTTAAAGAAATAGTACACAGAAAAAAAGATATTTTGAAAAACGTTTGAAACCAGGCTGTTTTGGGTCACCATGGAAGTCAATGGTGACCCAAAACAGCCTTGTTACAACGTTCTTCAAAATATATTATTTTGTGTTCGGCAGAATAAAGAAATTCATATAGGTTTGGAACTCCTTGAGGGTGAATAAATGATGACAGAATTTTAATTTTTGGGTGAACTATTCTTTATCACAGAGTGCTTTTTTTTTTTTTTTTCTTGCCTCAATAAACTCCTAATTTGCTTATTAATAGTTAGTTAGGTAGTTGTTAAGTTTAGGTATAGAGTATGAGCTAAAATATGGTAATACAGAATAAGACATTTTTGAATTAGGAACTATTTTTGAAAGCTATTTTTGATTTGTTTTGATTTTATTGGACATTTAGGAACAAAGATTTGCTATATTCTGTAATATGTTTGAGTTTCTTAGTTTGTTTAAAGAGAGTGAATCTAACATACAAAAAGAGGCTGGTTAACCTTTCCAATTTCTATTTTGTCCCCATAATAGTGTGGGGGAACTATGACATCACTCTAGGACAGTCGACTGTTAGCATGAAACTGGTTCCCTCGACAAATCATAGTTCATGAAACTTGCACATTTTGTCCATTGAGATAATCTTCAGAAAATAATATAACTTTTTGGAATTTTAATGCCTACATGTAAGCGGCAGAACTTAAAAGCTAAACTTAGGCTATAAACAAACTACCGCACCATGGTCGCTCGCCTTTAACTTCACCACCACTGCGCTTCTGACAACTTTTTCAAACTTATTTGTAGCGTGTTCAATGGAAAGGATTTAGTCTGTATATGAATTTTAATCCACGCTACATGTACCTTTTATATAAACTGGAATAAATGCGAAACTAGAGCCAAACTGAAAATAAGTGCATTATATACAGTAAATATTTTAATTAAAAACATATCTCCACATACTATTCAATATAATTCTAGTGCATTTAGTCTATTAAATAACAGCAGAGTGAGCAGGGTTTTGGATATGGGAGGATTAAACTTATTTTAGTAAATAAATGACCACATTTCAGCTATAGTTTTGTTAGGGTGGGTACGCAAAATGTTATTCTATCCTTGCTTCTAGGATATTCTCAATCTATGCTTCTTAACAGCTTCATATGTGGCTGTAAACATTTAATTTGAACATGCCTATAAGCCCTAGTTTCACTTTCACGGCGACTAAGCCGGTAATCCGGTAAATTAAATAATCATATGAGTTTACCTTATGGTCCGAACCCTGACTGATTATTATTCATATTACATCATGTTACCATGCATGATTGGTAATGGCTGGGAAGAGAAAAGCATGAGGAGAGGATTTATCAGAGGTTACATCTAAAAAACACAAAAAGAGACAAGTGATTTAAGTGATCTAATTATTCAAGCAACCTGAAGAACACAGACAGGAGGAAACCACTGCATGTCTGCTTTCCATAATCCATTCTTTCCGCTTTCTCTTACCCTCTTTTATCTGTTCTTCCCTATTGCTATTCCTTTCCGACAGAGTGTAGTGAATCTGATTAGCGAGCTTCAAGAGCAGATGTGTAGGATTCGGCAGGAGATCTCTAGTAAGATCCAAGAGAAGCCGGCGGAGATGGTCCCAGAGGAAGGTTGTGGCAGTGAGCCAGCGCATGCCTCTCTGACTGAGCCAAAGCCAGCGGTGGGTCTGAGACCTGGATACACTTAAACACCGTGGAACTGTGGTCACTGTGAAATAGAAAGTGTAGGCACCCATTGAATCTGACAGGTTTAAAGTCATAGTCTGTAATCTGCAAAAACATTGTTTGTGCTTATGAATTGGTGTCCAAATTGGTAAAACTTTATTTTGACAGTCAGTTTTAGATATTCTGCTGACTAGAAGTAACTTCATGTCAATTACCAGTCAGTAAGAGTATTAGTAGACTGTCTGCTTAATATCTGCTAAAAAAAAAAAAATTATCTGATCATCCCTCAGCAAGCATAGTAAGTAACTTTGCAAGTACTGTATATATCAACTTAATGTACTAACCCTAACCCTAACCTAATAGTCTAAAGAGGCTTAGTGGACCTGTAGTGGCAAAGGTTACATATTTAGTAGAATGTTTGAACATTTACAATATTTATAATGAGGTGTTCTGTTTTAGCATACATCTTACTGGGATCACAAAGTACTGTAAACTGTGTAATTTAATTAGTCTGTGCTTTGTTGTTGTTTTTAAAATGCATTTTCTTGTCAGACAACTTATTTCTGTGTTTTGTGTTATAGCATTACAAAATTCCATATCATATGCTGTCACAAGCTAACATCTAGATACTGTAGCCTGACAAAACAGTCTAGATTTGTTTCCCATTTCTTAAAAGTTTATTTTCTAATTAAGCAATATTTTTTCTTTTCTTTTCATTTTTTTTCTTTTTTTGTATTTTGCCATTCTTTAATTTGGCTATTAAACTACAAATTTTAAATACAATTAATGGTTATACACTAGCATACATCATTGCTTAAGAATGAATCTGACTTTTACTTACAGAACCTATTATCTGTTAATCTGTCAGTAGATTTTTGGGCTGTCTAAATTGCTTAAAAAAATAAATAAAGTTTTTTTTCTTTTTTTTTTTTTCTATTGTTTAACCCATTCTATTGTTTAACAAAAGGGTGCTCACTCCTTTTCCTGGAGATCCACCTTCTTGAAAAGTTCTGCTCCTACCCTACTGTAATCAAACACACCTGAACCAGCTAATTAAGACAGGTGTGTTGATGTAAGGTTGAACCAGACTCTGCTGGTGTCACAGCCGGTTGTAAAAGTAGTACTCAAAGCATTAACGGCAGTTATATCAAAAAACAACAACAAAAAAAAACAGTATTAAAATAACCAGTGATGGGGAAATTGTAACAAAAAATATTGGGTCAAACACAGGAACAAGGAAAACTAGAACAAAACTCAATCAGACCTGAACATACAGTACATGTAACAGCTGGAAGGTATTTCTCCAGAAACAGGATTGGGAAAACCCTGCTGAAATTGACTGGTAACCATGACATATTAAAGTATTACAACATATTAAAATGACAATATATTGCATATATTTTGCAGTTTTCTTTTTAACATGGGTACATTATTTTGGTGTGTGCATTATTACACAGAACCTGCTTCAGGAGCTCAAGATGCTCAAGCATAGAGTTGACGAGCTGGAACAGGAAAAGATGCAGTACGAGCAGAAGCTCAAGGTGACACAGGTACTGCCACACACATGTGATTGTGAATCACAAAGACACACATTTTTTCCCAAAGTTATTGTTCGCAGACAATGTTCCAGTGTAGCTCATGCTGTGGTCAACTGTGGTCAATGTAGGAAAGTTTCTGCTTTCTATAATGTTCTTTTGGCTTGTAAACATAGTATGGCTTGTTGTTAATGCTAATTATTTTAATGAATTCATTTGTACATTTTTTGTTATATCATAATGAAGTGTTTCTACTCTCTCAGGCAGAGATTATGAGCTTACAGCAGCTGTTGAGCTGTAAGAACTCTGAGATCGAGAGTCTACAGGCTCAGCTGCTCTCCAGAGCCCCAGTGTCTGTAGACAGCGCAGAAAGAGGTACTGCTTTCTCTCTCAAATCAATCTAAAGGCCTGCCCTGATGCAGTCAATACTAATGTTAAAGGCAATTTAGCTCTTTGTATTTTTCACAGCTGTGTCTACTTAGTTGTGCATGTTAATTAGCGATAGGTTGATATTTCTCCATTTGAGATGTTGGTCCCATAGCTGTGTGCACTTGGCTAAGTAGCAAAAGTATTAGTTCAATCATGACAACTCTCGGAACATTTTAGCATGGCGATGGATATGACAATGTTAATGTATCTGGTTTTGGTGGAATAGATCTGCTACGCTGCTGTTGTTTATTGCTGCAGTTGTGGATTATTGCTGCTGCTGCCAATGCGTATGGCGATACAGTGCAGTGAGTATTTAAGACACACTGCTGCTGCACAAATAGCATTAAAATAATCTGTAGCAGATCTATACAGGTGGAGCTGGGGAAGGTGGAAGGTTTCAGAGAACAGTCTGAAAGCGTGTTGCAGGAATCTCAAGTGAATGCTAGCCAGCCATATAAATGCAAGGCAGCAAGCTCATTGGCTGCATATGCAGCATGAGCCAGTTAGCTTGTGCCAAATCGTTTAACTCTGAATATTATTAGTTAAGTTAACAACCTGTCAGCCTGCGTCTCTAGAGTTTCATGAAGTATATATTTCTGCTGTTTTTAAATCAGTTGTTTGTCCGACTAATGACAGACAGTGAGAGAGTTCAGGAAATGCATGCATTCCATACTCATTCACTTTTTTGCATATGCATGTTGTTTGTTACATACAGGACCCTGCATGGTCCCACTTTATATTAAGTGTCCCTAATACCTGTGTACTTCCATAGTAACTAGATGTGTATGTAGTATGTAACC
>JAUMHE010000158.1:10791-21848 GCA_032359235.1 Enteromius mattozi | reverse complement strand
TGGTTACATACTAGATACACATCTAGTTACTATGGAAGTACACAGGTATTAGGGACACTTAATATAAAGTGGGACCCTATGCGTAAATAGCAGTATGTCCAAAAATGCAGTATTCATAAAATAGTAGGTAAAGTATAACTAAGCGACTTACTGCTTCTGCAGAGGATCTGAAAAGCATGGCTGATGTTGCAGACTTTATAGAACATACTTTATTAATGGCCAAGAAGGAAGTTATTCATCAAATATAGTGCATACACTGACAGCACACGATTTTGGGAACACATTGTCATTATTCTTGTAATTCCCTTTTGAGCTGTTATAGTGGTGCTGAAATTGCACACTTAGCCTTTAAATTTTATTTGTATTACCCTGGCCATTAGCTTCCTTGTTCTTTAGATTTTGGCAATAGCCTTTGAAAAATATACATCGGTCAATCACTAATGTTAACAGCTGTTATTAGTAGTTGCCATATGTGTATGCTGTGTGATGTGGTAGCTAACAATGGTTCTTTTTCCTTATTACCATTCACTCACCTTTAGAGGAGATATACAGAAGGAGACTCAACACCAAACGTAAGCTTGTTTATATTACACAACTTCATTTAAATTGCTAGAGAGATTAATGCAGAATTCATCTGCATACATAAAACCCTTTTCTGCATTTGATTGTGTGAGTTCTCACTTGTTTCATTGTTTTATGTGGCCCTATAAACTCATGCCTGTGTAAGTGTCTTGTGTACTGGTGACTCTAAAATAAAGTTATAACCATTTATTGCTCTACTTGGCTTTCCTTGGAAAAGTAATATCAGTGTAATTCCTGTTCTCCTTGTCTGTATACTTTAATTACTTTCAGGGTAGTAAATCTTAAACATTTGTGAGGTTTATCAAACTGTAGACTGTAGTTACTAGACACTGTAAACAATCTTGCAGATCTTGAATTTGTGCATGGCTGTCCCATAAATTGCTTTTTTCTTCTTCTTCTCTTCTTCTTTTCCTGTCGGTCAGCAGATCAGGAGCTACAAAGGCTGAAGACAGGAATGGAATCGCTTATTGCAGCAAATGATGAGAAGGTAAGATTTTTTTTTTATTATTTTATTATTTTTAAAGGGTTAGTTCACCCAAAAATGAAATTTCTGTCATCAATTACTCACCCTCCTGTCGTTCCAAGTCCATAAGACCCTCTTTCATCTTCACAAATTAAGATATTGAAATTAGATATGATATTAGAGAGCCATCTGACCCTCCATACACAGCAATACAACCAAAATGATAACAGATCCAAAAACACAGTAAAAACACTGGTAAAACGGTCCATGTGACATTAATGGCTTAACTTCAGTTTTTTGACGCTAGAAGAATACTTTTTTGTTTTTGTTTTTGTGCAAAGAAACCAAAAATAATATCATTTAACTCTACAGTACCCTTCTTCTCCCCTGACTTCCGCCATTTTAGGGAGTATCACAACGCAACGCGTACACAAGTTTTAATGTATTTGACGTAATCAGCCTCATTTACATCCAGGGGAAAGCACGCACATGTACGTAATCTGCGACAGTTTGCGCCAAGTGGAAGACATATGCTTATGTTGTGATACTCTCTAAAATGGCAGAAGACTAAGTCAGGGGAAAAGAATGGTAAAGTTAAATGTTGTTATTTTTGTTTCCTTTGCGCAAAAAGTTGAGCCACTGAAGTCACATGGACTGTTTTACCGATGTTTTCACAAAGTTTTTGGATCTGGGATCATTTGAGTTGTATTGCTGTCTATGGAGGGTCGGATGGCTCTCCGACATCTTCATAAATTTCGTAATTTGTGTTTCGAAGATGAACAAAGGTCTAAAGGGTTTGAAACAACATGAGGGTGAGTAATTAATGACAGCATTTTCCTTTTTGGATGAACTAACCCTTTAAACATTAAAAGAAAAATAAATAAATAATACATACAATCCATAATTGTTATGGGCACTGAGAAAAAAAAAAAAAATGATAATAATAAAAAAACTGTAAATTCCAAATTTTAGCTCACTGTGTCAACACTCTCTCCTCACCATTTACATAGGGTGAGCAAGAGTAATTTTAAGCACACTGGACCCTTTGTTCTTCACACTGCCCTGTGTTTAGGGACTTAAGTGTGCAGAATGTCTGTGGAACTGAAGCCAGAACCAGTTTCCCCAGACATGTGCCAAATACTTGGACTTACAGCACCTGTGGCAGACTGCCTTATGTGCCATTTGGTGTCATTTATTATTTGGTGTTTTTGTTTGTTTTTCCAGGATCGTCAAATAGAAGAGCTCACTCTCCTCCTCAGCAAGTTCAGACAAATGAATGACATCATGACTTTAATTCAAGGTAAATTCTTGTCTGTATTATCAGTCAATGGTCAAATGTAATCAAAACAGTTTTAAGGGGATTTGCCAGAAAATATTTAAAATACAAAAAGGGCACTAAAATCATGAGTTAATAAATGTGTGTATGATACCTGACAAGCTCATTTTTATTCAAGGTCAGTTCATAACCTTATAAGCTGATCAGGTACTATAATCAATGTATTTGATTTGTGTGGACTAACTTTAAGTCCAACTAAAGATATACTACATTTGACTGTGCTAAAGTGGAAGTATATTTCAGGTACACTTTAAATATCTTGCATTTAAAGACTGATATTATTAAAAGTTCATAAAAACCTCAACAATAGTGATATTAAAACACGTTTTAGGCATAACATTAAGAAATGTGCATTGTACAAATAAAGTTGGAATATTTCTTAATCAGTAAGTGTCGGGCAATATGTCAGTGTTATATATTTTTATTTATTTTATGAGATAAATATATTTTAAATGTATTGTTTTTTTTCCTAGAGTATAAGCTTAATGATATGTAAATGATGCCTTCCTCAGACCCAGAAGACAAATCAGCAGAGATAAACAGCGAAGATGGAAAACAGAACGGGACTGTAAAGATGAAGACTTTAATACATAAAGCTCATGCTGAGGTGTGTGTGTGTGTGTGTAGGTTCTGCTGACACTTAGATTTCCTGAACAATTTCTGAACTTATTCTTTTTTGTCTCTGATAAAGTTGACCTTTAGTAGCTCATCCCCTCTGCTGGTTTCTTCTCAGAAAGATGCAAACCCCAGGTAACAGCATCAGCACAAGCAAACCTCATTTCAAACAGTAGAATTCATGTCACATATAACTAATAATGTTAATTTCATCAGGTCCATCAGTACGGAAGAATCTGAAGGCAGCTCAGCACAAAAGGTTTCACCAAACAACCAATCTAATTTATTTACAGTTGATAGCTGCTGATACAGAATTTTTTCTTTATGGTTTGTGTGTATGTGTAGTTTACACAGAGCTTATAAAATCATAAAATGATGTTGACATGCCAAGTTACTTTCTAATGATTCACTCTATTTTTTAGGCTGTGGATGGGAAACTGGTAGAGCCTGTTCTTTCAGAGGAGGTATAGAAATCATCGTCTTAAGTTATTAATCTGGCATCATATTTATTCTTAATCTTCTAGTTAAATTAAAATGAAATAAATTAGCATAACTGAAATCATGGCCATGTTGTTACTGGCAGTGGTTTAATGTTCAATCTATAATAGGCTTTTGAAGATTAAACATACCAAACATGTCTGCAGGAGCCAGCATTACTTACACTTCACTTCTCACCCATGTTTATAGACTCGACCAGCTGATAACAAACATCCGACACTCCCGACAGTGTTGAATCACCCAGAAAAGGAAGAGAGTGAGTCAAGTGACACATCAAATCAGAGGACACCAGGGAACAAGGATGAAGACATCAACCTTAGTATGATATCCTTTCATAGTATCTTGTCCTGTGTTGAAGACACTGCTGATTCTTTTAAGCCCATCTTAAAAATTTAGTATTTAGCTTTTGAAGATGGAGGTCATTTTCAGAGAGCTGGTAATTCTGCATAATTTGACTATTTGCATGAAGTCTGGTCCATATTGGAGCTTGTTCTAGGCAAGAACTGTCTTAGTAAAGTCCATATGAGTAATGTGACCAACCATTCTGACTTTTTATGCAACTTTTATCAGATTTGGTACTATAAATTTGAGATTAGAAAGGATTTACCTTTCTAAAAAAAAAAGGATATTGATTGATTGAGTTCGTACTTCTCAAATCATATCCCAATTGCAAATGACAGAGGTATGTTTCTGTATATTATTAGAACAAATATTTTGATGCCCAGCTCTGCTTATTTGTGTGCTTGCTCTCTCTGGGCATACCCCCCCATCTCTGTTGAGGAATATATATATATATATATATATATATATACACATGCATACATTTCCTCCACACTGTTTTGGAGCAAAGCCACTTCTATCATTCCTAAAACCCCTTGCCTTTGATGGACTTTAATGAAAGGGCCTCCATCAGGAGGCAGAGCTATCATATGGTCCCCACCTCTTCTGGACCCACCCAGTAACTGAAGCTTAACTGAAGGGAGGCAAATCATTGCCAGATGCCCAAACATGCTTTGACAAGCAGGGAGACTGTAGAGAGACCTATGAAAACCTGCTCTGTTAGTCTCTGATGCTCCATAAGCACAGCTGCTTTCATTACATTTACTTAAATCTCTAACAATGAGGTCTGAGGAAAAAGAAAAGAACAAACAAAAACTGTGAACAGAGAGTCCTTTGTTTCTGGTAATTGCATGTACATTTCACACATGTAAATCATAACTAAAATTGTGAAATAGGGCTGAACGCAACAATCAAATGCCTCTCTAGCAGTTTGCCACTCCTATGGTGTTCTATATCTGATTACAGCAGAAAATAAATTCAGTCCTCCTAGTTTTTAAAAAGGAATGGAAAAAAATAAAATAAAAAATCAATTAAAGCTATATCGGTCAAGCATGCAGAACTGCAATTAATTATTAAATTATTACACTATTTCAAAAGTATAACCAAAGCACTTAAACATTAACAGATGTTAACATGGGATTGGACTCTTCTGCCTTGTCTGTGCAAAACTGTTTCCAGTCTTTGAACACATGCTCTTATCACTTGTGCAAGAAGCTATGCAATTCATAAATAACTATCATAAAGGAAAATTCCAACAGACATTTCATTAATGAATAACTAGTAGTTAATCACACTTCATAAAATAACCCTACCTTAAAACAACTCTACAGCTCTGATAAATTAAAAACATGAATGCATAAAAACATGCATTCATTCATTCATTTATTCATTCTCATTGTACGTTTATATGATTTTTATGTTGTTTTTCTGTTTACTGAGGTACTAAGTAAATAAAAACTTTTTAATCATTATTATTTTGTCCCCCAAAGGAATTACAGATAAAATGAAGGACACAACCAATTCTGACCTTTCTTCAGTGTCTTCTGGAGTTGACTCTGGCCAACAGTCTCCTGTGTTACAAGAAAACGTCAAAAATAGCAGCATACGCAAACTTTGGGGAAAGTGAGTAGATTGAGACCAAGGGCAATTGCAACATTAAATTATGAAAAATGCTAGTTGCTTGCATCTTCCCTGTTTCTGTGTGAAACCAATAAAACAAGCATCTGAAAGGATGTGTCTGTATTGAGGATGAAGAAGACAAGTGTACTGTCAGATGACATTGAGCCCACTCAGTTCAAGAGAGGAGGGTTTAGGGCTACAGCTGGGCCTCGGCTAACACGGACCCCAGATTCTGGACACTCATCCCGGTAGAGTTTCCTTCATAAACAGACAAGGCCAGACATGCAATAGACTTAAAAAAGACAATACAGATAAAATCAGTTATTATCTTATTATCTTGTCATCATTAGTGCACACACACCTTTCTCTAAGTGGACAACGGAGCAGGTGTGTGGTTGGCTGGAGGACATTGGTTTGATACAGTATGTCAGTTTGGCACGTCAGTGGGTGGACAGCGGACAAACCCTTCTTTCTGCCACTCCACAGGAGCTTGAGAAGGTATCATTTTATATTTTGGTTATGTTGATACCTCAACATATACCTTTTGTGAAGAGTCACAAAATATACACAAAATAATATCCCAAAAATATACTGTTCTGCATGAAAGTATTACTGAAACAGCAGTTTCCATGACTCATACATACTGTGTTCAACAGGAGATCTGTATTAAACATCCTCTGCACAGAAAAAAGCTGCAGTTGGCTCTCAGAGCTTTTAGCAACAAGACGATGGAGAAATCTTCAGAACTGGATCACATCTGGGTTACACGTATGTACTACTCCTAATAAAATTAGCTAGATTTGAAGGAAATGCAGTGATTCGCTGTGTGATAACAGAATAATTTAAAAGACAAGAAAAGTAAAGATTGACAGTGTTGAAATAAATGCATGTGTTTCCACTACCCTATTTTCCATCTGAAGGTTGGCTTGATGATGTTGGTTTACCACAGTACAAAGACCAGTTCTATGAAAGCAAGGTTGATGGCCGCATGCTACAATACCTAACAGTGGTAAGACCAAAAGTTGCCTCGATCCCTGTAAAATGCAGTGTAACAATATTTTTCAAATTCACATATTTTTACCATTAAAAAAAAGATGTACTTTTCTCACAGAACGATCTCTTGTTCTTGAAAGTCACCAGTCAGCTCCATCATCTAAGCATTAAATGTGCCATCCATGTCCTCCACGTTAACAAGTTTAACCCAAACTGCCTGAGACGCAGGCCAGGGGATGAAGTAAGACAAATCACAGATTAAAAACTCACCATTTCAATTTTAGAATTATATAGCATACTCACATCTCCACAAAGGATAAAGCTTGGAACACTGAAAGATTATATTTTGATTGATTGATTGATTGATTGCAGAATAAGACATCTCCCTCTGAGGTGGTGCAGTGGTCCAACCATCGTGTGATGGAGTGGTTGAGGTCAGTGGATTTGGCTGAATATGCTCCAAACCTTAGAGGCAGTGGCGTTCACGGAGGCCTAATTGTGAGTCAGCTTTCACTGGTCATTAAAGTACTACTACTAGTGAGGTTTAAATATTCCTATACATTAATAATATGCATTTATTTTTACCTTATTTCCTCAACCACTTGCAAACTATTCACTCAACAATTAATTTTCAAACCTCTTCTTTGTATGACACTAATCTGCATTGATTGGTCCGATTGGTCTTATTTTCATTTCATTTTGTTTGTAATGCATGATAAAACAGTGTTTGTGAGCTCAGTGCTCCTTTGTGTACAGTGTTACCGGGGAACATCTTTTTTTTTAAACGGCTTGGGATTTGTTTTAAAAATGACTTTTTTCAATGATTCACAGTCGACTCTTTCTTTTGCGAGACAATCACATTCTTCCGGTACTGAAGAGAGACAAAGATGTTATTCTGACAAGTCAGGATATGCATGTTCATTCATTTAAAGGTTTGGCTATAAATTAATGAAAGAAGTCCTTTTCCGTGGGCAGTATTTGTCTGTTTTAAAGTGAATTAAGTAAGAGTAAAACTCTTTGTGAATTTCACTGGGTCATAAAACCTTTTGGAATCTTTTAATCTGTCCTTGCTGCTATGATAACCACATGCCTATTCTGCCTCTGGTTGTTAGTTACGGCTTCACAGACATCTTGACACCCTGTCCAGTTATTGGGTGAGGGGTCTGTTGAGTATTATGTGTCTGATTTGTCCAGCTGTTAGAACCAAGCGGGAAGTAGGACAAAGAGAAAAGTATAAATGATTAAACAATTGTTTAGCAAAAAAACAAACAAAAAAACAGCCAGTCCAAAACAGTCCAAACAATAAAAACCAATGAACTGAACTGAAAGAGTATAAGACATAGTAAAACTGATGAGGGGTCAGTTCTGATGAGGAGCTGTCCTTGGTTGTCTCTGCTACTGCCAGCTCTATGAGAAGAGAAGAGACCACAACGTAGCTAGCTGTGTAAAGGGCCACAAGTCTGATGGTGATGTCAATGGGATGACCGAAAGAGGTGGATTCTGGAGAGGTGAAGAGCCATGGAGCCAAGGAGATAAAGATCCATGGCCACACTGCTGGTCTGAAAAGAGACAGAGACGTAGGCTCACTGGACTTAGATAGAGCCTTAAACTGAAACATGAATTTGTTGTTGTTATTTCAATTGTTAATTGAGAAGAAAAGAAAGAAAGAAAGAAAGAAAGAAAGAAAGAAAGAAAGAAAGAAGGAAAGAAATGCACTCAGGATTGTGGGTATGGTGGGCAAGGTCCAAGAAGTTTCTGATCTGGTTCTTGAGAGAGCGATCTTTCTAGGTGAGAAGGAAGAGATGGCCAGACTCTAGATCCATTGTATTGTATTCATTGTATCTGTCATGACAAGTGAGCCAAATAGGACGGGCATACAAAATAAAAGATAATCCAAATATGGATAATAATAGCAAGAGAAACCATGTGATGGCAAATGTTACTAGACAACAAACTGAACTAAAAGAGGACAATATATACTAGAACTGGTGAGGGATAAAACAAAAGTCAGGTGTAAGAAATAAGTGCTTATATGAGAATTTGAGATATTTTTTTTATTAATTTGTTCCTTCTATTTTGCAGTTAGGGTTGATGATGATGCTGTCTACTTGCAAACTACAACACTGAAAAATGTTTTAAGAACTTGTTAAACAATGCTTTCAAAAATAATGCTGTAGATAGTTTTTAATCTGTGAATTTCTGATTGAATCCAGTCGATTTTAAACCACCCTTGACTTGACTTTTTTTCAGATACATGTGCAGTTTTTAAGGTTGTTGTTTTTGTTGCTGCAGGTTTTTTTTCTATAGAGTCATGCTCAGTTGGTTCTGTTTCCAGAATGAATCAGTTAGCCAGATGATTTAATGACTTGCTTGTTAAAACAACCACCTACTACTGTAATTGTGTAACCTACAGAAAAGTCTGAAAAAAAGGTTTGTTTGGAACATGCAAACACAGACAAGTGGAAAGACACAATAAGAAGCCTCAAGGCTGTTGGACTCTTAGCACTCTTTAAATACTTGCTTAGGTTTGCAGGCACATTATCGCAGGACAGAGCTAAAGACAAATACACAATTACTCATAGGAAGGGATCTTTTTTTTTTTGGCTAATAAATGCTGCCTCAACTCCTTTTTGATCTATTAACCTATTTTAAATTGTATTTATAGATTGAGCCTGTTAAACAGGCTGATTTTACTTTAGCTGTGACATCACAATAAATACCATGATTGTTTGGGGTGAAATATCCCTTTAAGTTGTTTGTATTTCCTAATCAGATCCTGGAGCCTCGCTTTCAGTCAGAGACCTTGGCCATGCTGCTCAACATCCCTCCACAGAAAACCCTTCTTAGACGCCACCTCACCACTAACTTTAACTCATTAGTGGGGTCTCAGGCCCAGCAGGAGAAACAGGAGTTTGCCAATGCCAGTGGGCATTCACCACTTACCACCACTGCCAAAGTCAGGGTATGCTATTATAAACAAAATAATCTATTTAATGCTACATATAACTTGCAAGTATCATTTTTGTCATGTTGTATTTTTTTTATTCTTTCTGTCTTAGCCAAAGAAGCTTGGTTTTACTCATTTCCGACAACTAAGAAAGCTCAGAATGGATGAATCAGCAGATTATATCTGCCCCATGGACACAGGGACTCCACCAGCCCTGAGTGGGACACCAAAGCGGGCTTATGGAAGTTTCAGGGGCATCAGCCCCATCCTGGCCAGAGACTCAGACAGACTGGAGCAGGTTGGGTCTAAGAACTGATTCACTGCTTCTTCAGTTTAGCCATTCTTAGCCAAACAATGCAGTGCTTAACATCATAAACTGCCAGCACTGCAGTAACTCCACCCTGCTGCCTGAAGAACCTCTACATTAACACTATCAATCAAGAGAAGCCCAGAACTGATTATTCAGTGCATCATCTGGAAATGCTGGATATAACTGACCATGGGCTCTAAATATTGGCAATTTTATTATTATTATTATTATTATTATTATTATTGTTGTTGTTGTGGTCTGTTTTTAGGTAGTTCCAATGCTGAAATTTGACCTTGACAATTGATTTGAGTTTCCTGATTTTATTACTTTAAATGAATAATTTATACTTATCGCTGGCAGAAAAAAAAAAAAAAAATGAAATGACCAATAAACTGTTACTTTACTTTTCTTTCTCTCTTTCATTATGTGAACAGATCTTTTAAAAACACTGTAGCAGAACGGTGAGCGTGATTTCACCAAGTACAAGATGTTCCTGGATCAACATCCTTCAACATTCCAATCAACCAATCAGAATTGAGGGGTTATTTTTCTGGAAATATCTGTTTTAGGCTTATGATCAGGGTTAGGTGCTTCTACATCCTTGTTAATAGGCTAGAATTTTCCACTAATTTTAGGCATAAATTTTGGGTAGGGGTAGGTTTAAAGGTAAGGAATTGGATAAGTTTATATTTTTAGACAGTAATGTTGATTCAGGATCATGTCTTACTTGCCAAAATCACGATGCCCGTAGTAGAACATGCATGCCATATTGAAATGATGCATCATGTAATAAGTAGGGATGCACCGATGATTAATGATCGGCCGATATGTTTGCGTGTTTTGTCAGTAAAGCTGGTCCTGTAATCAGTGGTAAATTCCATCAGGTGGGTGATTTCACATTGAGCCGTATATACTACAACTTGTAAACAACCTTGCAAACTAATGCTAATATATAACAGACAGCTTGTAAAGAATTGTGCAAAATTTAACGTAATAAAGGAAACTACAATTTGTCAAAGTATTTTTTAAAGTGACCCAAGAGCTTCTCAGTCTTGGTCTCGCTCTCTCCATGGTGTTTCTGTTCCTTATAGGACACCTCACCACAGAACGGTCCACAGAAGACCTGGCACTCAACACCTCGTGCATATCTTCAAAGTACTGCTACAAAACAGCTGTTACCTCTCCAGCATTGGTTCCTGAACAAGTTTTAGGTGTTCTTAGGTCCTAAAACAATACACAAGCACAATACTCATTTTAACCCGGTCCCACTTTATATTTAGTGTCCCTAATACCTGTGTACTTCCATAGTAACTAGATGTGTATGTAGTATGTAACCACAGTGTAAGTACACACC
>JAUMHE010000155.1:101873-112349 GCA_032359235.1 Enteromius mattozi | reverse complement strand
GACACTGTGTAGGGACCATGTCAATTGGAACACAGCTCATGCACGGAGCTCTCTTCTAATGAGCTGATTATCAGAATTATCAGCTGATTGTTCAATAATTTAGTATGGCCCTTAAAGGATATTGCAAAAGTGTAAATGGCCCTTGATAGAAAAAAATGTTCCCCACTCCTGATATAGATTGTACAGCATGTTAGCTTGTTTGTTGCACCAAAGAGCATATTTTTTTAGCAATCCAACATCGTACTAATGAGAAACTATGATTATAACCACAGGTCGAGAGTTGTAGTTCCAACCACGTAAGTTTGCAATGCAATTTGTGAATGTTCGTTTGAACCATACTTTCAGGAAAGATGGAATCATTGAACTATTGTTAACAATGGTATTTGTGACCAACAGCCATGGGGTTTGGCTACAGAATGTTGTTCCTTGCGCCACCTGGTGGATATTATATGAAGCGCAACAACATTTTAAAAAAATCTGAAAAAGCCCTTGCAGGGAGAACCGTGATCATGCGTGCCCAACTGTAGGCTGCCGCGTGAAAATAGACGCATTTTTAATGGCCAAATCTGTAGGACACTGTTATGATAAAGGTTCAATCTCCTCTCTGTATGAATTGTTCGTATCTGGCTCTAACGAATCCTCAGAATCAAAACTAAGATTATGGAAAGAAGATATAGATAAAGAAATATCTCTAGAGGATTGGAATGAGGCATGTAAGAATACTCAGATGCAAACAATCAACAGTAGCCTGAAACTACAGTAAAATGGCTGATGCGAACATACATAACTCCTGCCATATTGCACAACTTTAATGATAATATTCCGGATACCTGTATAAAGTGTAATAAGGAAAGAGGTACATTGTATCATTGTATATGGAAATGTGTGAAAGTGAAATCCTTTTGGC
This sequence comes from Enteromius mattozi, assembly GCA_032359235.1. NCBI lineage: Eukaryota > Metazoa > Chordata > Actinopteri > Cypriniformes > Cyprinidae > Enteromius > Enteromius mattozi. The sequence continues at coordinate 111,442 of JAUMHE010000155.1, read as the reverse complement.
AAGGTATTATTGAAATGACTGACCAAATTCTATCAAAGAAACTACCACTGGATCCTAAGATTTTATCCTGGGTATATATCCTATCAGTCTTCTCTTACAAAGCAAAGAGGTCAGATTTATAGAAATGTGTATTTTACAAGCTAAACGTATTATTGCGCTTAATTGGAAAAATATAAATGAACCTAGAATTGTAAAGTGGATTAAAGAAATGGCATCAGATATGTCAATGGAAAAGATTACATACACTGTCAAAGAGAAACAAAATGTTTTTGAAGATTTTGGAGACCTCTTAATAACTTCATAAAGTACAATGCAAATGTGGGTAGAACAAGCTCTGAGGGAGTAGGGTAGTACCATGGACTAAACATAGTCTTGGGAAACACTCTTTACCTGATTTAAGTATCCCCCCTTTTTTTTTTTTTTTTTTAGGAAATGGGTAGAGGGGAGGGAGAATAGGGTTTGCTGTGTTTACATGATTATTATTCTGTAATTGTGCAATCTGTTGTGATATGCAAACTGAAAAAAAGTAATAAATATACTGGTTAAAAAAAAAAAAAAAATTGGTAAATAAGGAAAATATTTAGCAAAGAGAAAAGTCAGATGCTACACTGAAAATGTGGGGTTGAGTTATAAAAAATAAACTAAGTGGGATTTGATGCCTTTCACCATATCTTTTAAGTGGTAATAGGATAACCCTAGACACATAGGCAGCCTATCACACTGCCCCTCACACTCGACCCCAGTGTGAGCCAGAAAATGCCCGCTTTGTTTGCAAGCTATTGGCTCCTATGTTCCTTTCCGTAATGAAGTGACCTGAAATAATGGAAAGCACTCGGCTTCACTCAGATGATTTTTGCTCTGATAAGAGCAGAGATCCTGATTTAGAGACACAGTTCATTTCATTTTTTTTTTTTTTTGGCCTCTGATGAGATCTCCGTTATCTGATCAAATTGAATAGCCATTACCTCCTCTAGTTTAGGCAGGCTTGACTGCTCCTAACAGAAATCCTATACACTCCACTTTGTCAGCATTTCTGAATTCATTGTCACCAGGGGTTGAGCTGGATGACAGGAATAATAATCTGGCACAACCAAGATTGACAGTTCATTTCAGAAATCAATATTTACAATTTACTTCTTTCAAAGTTAATTCTGGGAGAAGATTCCATATTATCCCTTTCCAAATAAGCTGATCATATCTCAGCTGGGGTTTAAAATGGGTTTCCCAAAATGTGCTTTTTTTTTCTTTTTTTTTTTGAAAAATCAATGTCAGCGTTGTGCACTTTAATCTGGCCTTTGATGACAATAAATCTTTATCTATTCTGTGGCACATGGCGGTAGGGTGCTGAGAACATTTCCTCCCAGAACAAAGCCCCTTTGCCCCATTCAGACGCTGCTAGATACATAGGGCCCTAATATGGCTGGACATGCCTCCGACGGGTCATTAATCAGACACAGTGACAGCCACCTCTCCTCATCTGCAGGCAGACAGATGAAGAGAGAAACACAAGGATTATAGAGAGGCTGATGAAAGAGGCTGATGCTTTCCCCTCAAACATCCAATACAAACTTCTTGTTGTGCTTTCATTCCAGCTGATTGGCAATAGCTAAAAGTTATCTTACACCAATGGATGGGCTGTGGTGGCAATGATCATGTTTTTTCTCACTCTTTTTTTCTGCCTCTCACCCTTGGAAGCAGAATCTCTTAAAATGTTTTTAAAATGCTTACAGTTTCCTAAAATTTCTGTGACACCAAAAAGGAGGATACCTTGCAAGAGACAGTGTAGCTGGGATTAAAAGTGAAAAATAACCTCAGATGTGTAAGCAGTGATAGAAACCTTTCCATATATATTGAATCGCATTTTAATAGATTTTTTTGCATTGAATTGCATTTTAATAGACTTTTGTATTAAATGTTTGCTTAGTTATACTTTTAAGAAATATGCTAAACACAAGCATATTTTTAATGTATTTCTAAAAGGTATACTAAAAATACTTAATAATATACTAACCTTAAGCTTTATTAATACTTTTAGTTTGTTTAGTGTATTTACAGAAAACACACTTATGCCACTTAAAGTATATTTTATGTATACTTTGTGTAGAACGTAACACAATTATTACACTTTTAGTAGGTTTTTAATGTACTTTATAACCATGTGTAGGCATACTGCAATATATTTTAAATATTAATGTATTTATAATTGTAATTTTTGGAAAAGTATGATATTTTGAAAAACACTTAATATTTGCAATGTAGCAACGTACCAAAGCTACTTCTGAAATTCCCACAAGGATTTTAACATGTATCTACAATGCTTAAAAACAAAACAAAAACAACAAAAAAAAAGCATAAAGGTCACTTGTGTCACACCACATTGACTAAACCTGACTGGTTCCAGAGCCATTGAACGACCCTGATTGGTCCGTATGATAATGAGCTCGCACTAATTGGTGTAAAATTCAGTACTTTTTAGTAATACAATTATAACTCAAATGTTCTACAAATGGACAAGATAGCTCTGCCACAGCATTTAACACCTTTTTTTATTTTTTTATTATATTCATTAGATTTCATATTATATTTAATTTGAATAATGTATATTTATTTTTTAACTTGAAAGACATTATAGGGCTACCAATCAAATTAAATCAGACAAAATCCATCTCTGCACTGCAGAAGTGGCACAGAAGCTGCATCTGAAGTACTATTTAGATGTATTTATGCAGTCTGTGTCACAGACACGCCAGGCTCTTCCCTCACCCAGTCACAGCGATCACATTCCCCCGAATATTAATCACTGCCATGTCCAAACGGTCACTGGCCAACCCCTCTCCAGTAAAAATGTGAGGTTCCGTGCTGGGCCATTACACCTACGAGTGAGTCAGTGCCATGAAGAGGAGATCTGTCTGTTGGTTCTGGAGGGCTCCACCATTGATGTGGTCTTAGGGCGTCCGTGGTTGGCTCGGCATGATCCCATCCTCTCTTGGGGCTCGGGAGAGATCCTCAAGTGGGGATCTCAGTGTTGGCCCGAGTGTTTTCCAAACCTCCCTTTTCGTACTCTAACGCAACTCCAACTGTATACCACGTCCATTGAAAGCCCGGTAGAGAGACAGTCAGTCGACATACCACCTTGCTATACCTCCTACTATGATGTCTTCTGCCCCAAGAGAGCTGCCCGTCTGCCACCACTTCGCCCATGGGACTGTGCTATCGATCTGCTCCCGGATCCTCCAGTGCCCCGTGGGAAAATATATTCACTGTTGGTCCCCGAGAGTAAGGCCATGGACGAATACATCCAGGAAGCTCTATACCAAGGATACATCTGCCCTTCCACTTCCCCTGCTGCCTCCAGTTTCTTCTTTGTCACCAAGAAGGATGGTGGATTGCGTCCTTGCATAGACTATCGGGCCCTCAACCAGGTAACCGTCCTATTCAAGTACCCCCTGCCACTCGTCTCTGCCGATGAGAAAGGTTGCGCGGAGCCAAGATCTTTACCAAACTGGACCTGAGAAGTGCGTATAACCTCATCAGGATCCGCGAAGGGGACGAGTGGAAAACAGCCTTCATAACCCCTACCGGCCACTACGAATATCTTGTAATGCCATATGGTTAAGTCAACGCCCCCTCAGTATTTCAAAATTTCATGCATGAGATCTTCCGTGATAACCTCCACCAGTTTCTCATCATTTACATCGACGACATTCTAATCTATTCCTCCAACATCCAAGAACATCACCAACACGTCAGCAAGGTCCTCATCCGGTTGAGTGAACACTATCTCTATCTCAAGTCAGAGAAATGTCCATTCCATCAGTCATCAGTGCAGTTTCTGGGGTATAACATCGATCATACAGGAGTCAGTATGGACGAAAGCAAAGTACAAGCAATCACTGACTGGCCCACTCCCATCATGGTAAAAGATCTCTTAAGGTTCCTGGGGTTTGCAAATTTTTATAGGCACTCCATTAATAATTATAGTATCCTAGCTAGCCCTCTTACCTCCTTACTCAAGGGTAAACCCAAGACTTTGTCATGGACCCCAGAAGCTGCCCATTCCTTTCAAACCCTCAAACAAGCATTCACTTCCGCACCCATCCTTATCCATCCCGATCCCAAACATCCCTTCATAGTTGAGGTAGACGCATCCACTACTGGCATACGGGCCGTTCTCTCCCAGCAGCAGTGGAACCCAGCACAACTTCGTCCATGTGCCTACATCTCTAGGAAACTCAGTCCGGCGGAGAGGAACTACAGAGGAACTGCTGGCCATCAAGTTGGCTTTGGAGGAGTGGAGATATTGGTTGGAGGGGGCCGTCCACCCATTCCAGGTATTACCTGGATATAACCAACGACAAAAACTTGCAATATTTTAGAGAGGCTAAAAGACTAAATCCAAGACAAGCTAGGTGGGCACTCTTTTTCACGAGATTCAGATTCACTATTTCATACCGACCCGGATCCAGAAATGTACGTGCCAATGCGCTATCCCGACTTCATGCCACGGAGGAGGACCCCAAAATCCTTGAACCCATTCTGCCCGAGCAAATCTTTGTCAGCCCGATTCAATGGGTTACCCCTCCAGCCACCTCCGAGCCAGCTCCCGCACCTCCGACTTGGGCGGTTCCTCCGTACCTTCTGCCATGGCCACCAAGACAGCTGGAACCAGTTCCTGGGCTGGGCCGAGTATGCACAAAATTCCCTATGTCAAGCCACCACAGGACTCACACCATTCCAGTGCATACTCGGCTTCCAGCCCCCGCTTTTCCCCTGGTCAGGTGAACCCTCCGATGTCCCTGCAGTGGATTACTGGTTCCAGGAGAGTGAGAAGGTCTGGGACGAGGCACATCAACATCTTCAACGGGCAGTGTGTAGGCAGAAAACCACCGCTGACCAGCGTCGATCCGAGGCCCCAGTCTATCAGGTTGGTCAGAAAGTGTGGTTATCTACACGGGACATCCGCCTACGTCTGCCCAGTAAGAAATTGAGTCCCAGGTTTGTTGGTCCCTTCACAGTAGTGGAGCAGATCAATCCAGTCACTTACCGTCTTCAATTGCTACAAGATTCATCCCACATTTCATGTCTCACTCCTGAAACCCTTTCATGATCCTCTTCCTGTTTCCACAGAGCCTGGTCGGGAAGAAGAACCACCTCGTCCATTGATCATCAAGGAAGGAGCCATTTACAAAGTCCACGAGATCCTATATTCCTGACATCGTGGTGGTAAGATTGAATACCTAGTAGACTGGGAAGGCTATGGCCTGGAGGAGAGCTCTTGGCAAGGGAGGATGTCCTGGACCCAACACTCATGAATGAGTTCCACGCCACCCATCCAAACCGTCCAGCACCCCGAGGTAGAGGGCGACCACCACGAAATCGGAGGGGCCCAGCCTCGGGAGGGGGCTTTGGAGGGGGCCCTGGAGGAGGCGGTAATGTCACAGACACGCCAGGCTCTTCCCTCACCCAGTCACAGCGATCACATTCCCCTGAATATTAATCACTGCCACCTGTCTCTCATCAAGGAACTAATCAACCACCACATAAAAGCCACACACATCACCTCAGTCACTCTCCGAGCTTGTTCATGTGAAAGTGGACTCACGCTATATAAGCATTTCCAAACTAATACTTACCTGTGAACTTACCTTGCCTCTCTCCTCGAAATCTGTGTCTTCTCCAGGTCCCTTGGATTCCCTCCTCGTCTCTCCAGCGTGTGTGGTTGTGTTGTCATCGTCTGGGTGTTCTCCGTCAATCCGGTGACTCTGCAAAAGAAAAGACTGCCATTAACTCTCTGTTATTGTTACTCCGAATATCTCAGCTACATTGTTCTCTCACCTGCTCCAGCTTCTGTGATATCTATATCTGTTAATAAATTCATATCGTCATAACTTACCATCTGTGTCCGTCTGCTTCTTAACAGTCTGTCTATACAACTGCATATAAGATTAATCTAGAAACATTAAATGTTTGAAAAAAATGAAATTGAAATCAAATATAAAACTAAAACTGCCAGTAGATGGCAACAACTCAGTCATTTTGTAACGTTCCAGTGTTAATTTTGACAGCAAATTTTGATTTTGTTTTTCATCATAGTCTTTTGACTAAAATGCCATTTTAGTTTTAGTCATATTTTAGTCATCTGAATTGTTTTTAGTTTTAGTCTAGTTTTAGTTGACTAAATATCATAAGATTTTAGTTGACTAAATGTACAGTAAATTTAGTTGACTAAAATCTAATGGGTTTAGTTACAGTGTAATCCATTTAAGCATGTCTCTAAGATTTCCAAACTCATTATGTTTGACATTAAGGTTTTATCATAATAGACACTGATTTAACTGTGGTTACACACAACATGTCATCATGTTAAAATTAAATATAACCACTTCTCATAAAGAATAAGAACATGGCCTTCTTTTTAATGACATACCAATGGTTATATAGGCTAACTATGCATTCTTTATGACAACTTGTTTACCATATTATTGGTTCTTTCAAGCAGACATATTAATTTCTGTAAATAAATTTACATTAAACTTTAGGACTACTAAGTGATTCAGTCAAGAAGAGTGAGTGATTTAACTTTTGTTGCTTGATTAACATCAGTGACTTGGACAATAGCAACTAAATTATGCTGAGCCCCACCCTCCTTAGTTACTGATGCTACGCCTGGCACGTCTATTACAGTATGTATGACATTCCCAAGGAGATAATTAGTCATTTTTGCCGAACAGGTGAGATATCTGAGAGAGCAAGACAAAAGGGACTGCAGTATGCATCCACAAAGTAATATGCAATTTATAATTTTATAAAATTTTAAGCTAAAGCCTTTAGGTCTCAGCGCAAGCAGCAGCCGCCTCATATGCTGACCATTCAATTCATAAACACAGAAATTTAGGAACAGCTTTGACGTAGTCTTGTGGAATAAACACAAGACATTAGCATGAACACTTTGCAATGATAATATTCTCCTACTTATATTTTTAGCGCACCAGGCTAAAAAGTTGTAAATTTAGTTATGAATGGGGGCATGGCTTAGCAAAGGGTCAATTGAGTTCTCTCTTGCATCGTCAAATTTATCCATATGCCTGCTCTTCTCTTCATCCCACATATTGACATTTTTGAATGTTTTATGAGACGTGCAGCAAGTGCTAATGTTAATGTTAGCACATAGCTAATGTTAGTCATGGACGTTTGTTTGTGTTTTCTTTTCCCCCGTGTGCTCCTTGTGACCTTATTTGGTAACAACTTTCTATGAAACCTGTACTTGTAAGCATTATAAGGGTATTCTTAAGATATTATAATGAATGCATAACGCATTATAAATAACTTTATAATATATTGTATCATGTCATGAATATTCATAAGAACAGTTTTAATGTGTTAAAATATTTACATATTTGTGGTTATAGCTTTTAAAAGTATTATAGTTTATAACACACAATAAACATGATTACAATGGATTATATAGCATAATATATATGATATACAGTACTGTGCAAAAGTCTTAGGCCACTAGTATTTTCACCAAAAAATGGTTTTATGTTGGTTATTTCTATCTTTTGCGGTAGCGTGTCAGTTGGAAATATCAGTGTTACGTATGCCAGCTGGAGTGCCCTTAAACTCCATCAGAGGACAGTCCACCCCGGACTGTCAGTGTTCCCCTGTCTAATCAGTTGTGGACTTTTATGTTGAAAATGTCTGTACCCTTGTGTCTCCGCCCCCTTGTTTGTCACCACGGTTTTTGATTAGCTCCTCCTCCGTTATCATCTCGTCCTCTCGTTCTCATGTGTATTTAAAGAGTTGTTTGTGTTCTAATCTCCGCCGAGCATTGAGTTTACATCTTGTTAAGCGTGTCCTTGGTTCTTGTGTTGTTTTTCTTAGTGGATTTCCTGTGTACCGATCTTTGCCTCTGTCTTGCTCCGTCTGGATTCTGTTCGCCGATCGACCGACCTTGCTTGCTTACTGGACTGTTCTTGTGTCTTGCCTCCGACATACCCACTCGCTGTGCTACTAACCCTGTCTGTCTGACCACGTCTTTAAATAAAGCTCGCATATGGATCTGGACGCCCCCGTCTCATCCGTTACAATCAGTTTACATTTCCAAACAATATTTTTGTCATTAATTGGAAATGTAAACTGATATTTCCAACTGACAATACCGCAAAAGATAGAAATAACCAACTTAAAACCATTTTTTGTTGGTGAAAATACTAGTGGCCTAAGACTTTTGCACAGTACTGTATGCATAATGCATAATTATAATATAATCAACAAGGATGTTGATCCAGGAACATCTTGTACTTGGTGAAATCACATTCACCCCCTTTGGACAGTTGTTGATAAGTAACTCTCAACTAAAAAAAAATACATGTACAGTAGTTGCAAAGTATTAGCTAACTCACATTAGCCTCAATATTAGCCTCACAGGAAACACTCAAATAACACTCCGGACCTAACCACAAGATTAAATAAACAATGTCAAGATATAGTCCATTATAAATTAAGTAGACTTAATATGGTGTTCATTGTGTGTTATAAATAATCATACTCTTAAAGGGGACCTATTATGCCCCTTTTCACAAGATGTAAAATAAGTCTCTGATGTCCCCAGAGTGTGTATGTGAAGTTTTAACTCAAAATACCTTACAGATCATTTTAGAACGTGTTAAAATTGCCACTTTAAGAGTATGAGCCAGAGTGTGCAGTTTTCGTCTCTTTCCCTTTAATGCAAATAAGCTGGCGCTCTGGCGAAAGAAAGCGGAGCTTCAACAGCTCACGCTCCTTTGCATTTGCAAATAAACACTCCACTATCAGTACAAGTCTGTTCTCTTTACAGAAAACACACTCGGTTTAAATGTCAGCCGTCGGACTGTACTGTGCATAAAAATGCATTTTATAAATTACACAGACGGGAGCATTACAGGATTAAAAAAACTCATGGTGCCATCACTATTACAAACTTTCTAAGCCCCACTTGTGATTATGAGCTTGACCAATTCCAGCGATCGACTTCACATTGCTTTCATATGCAATTTTAACTTCCACATTCCTGTTTATGATCATTCTGGTAGCATGTGAAGGCAGCATCAGTGAAAACAGGCAGACAATGGTAACTTTAGTAACATTAGCCTTACATAGTGCCAAAAAGCTCTTTCAGGAAGGCAATTTAGAAAAAGTAACATCTGATACTTACTTTTTCTGGTAGTGTAGCTGGATCACAAACAGCTGGCACTAATCCATTCTTCAGAAGCAATTTTTGTGGAAAAAAAAAACCCTGCTTTATACAGACCCTTTTGCAATCTGAAACAGTTTAGAGAGACTGCAACTGAATTATTGGTTTTATAAGTAAATTAATGGGTTTTTTACCATTACAGGCTGGTTGCGGCCACACAATTGTGTTCAAACACCTTATAAAATTGATTTCTGCATAATAGGCCCCCTTTCACGACTTCGAGGCTTGTCGGCATTCAAATAAAGCGAAGCTTGTTCGGCGTGCTGTTCAGGGAAAATGCTCAGGGTTGGAAGGGCTGCCGAGCCCTAGGGTGAATAGCCCCAGGGCTCGGGAGGGA
>JAUMHE010000155.1:49665-64502 GCA_032359235.1 Enteromius mattozi | reverse complement strand
CGAAGACGATTGGTCTCTCAGGCGAGATCCCATATGTAACGTCTCCGTTCCCTCCTTCAGGGAACGTGGGTTACGTTTGTAACCTAGACGTTACATAGTGCTGCATTAAAAGCAGGGCACGGTAGACATCTTCATCCACTACAGCCTAAATGTCTGCCATTCTTTTTTATTTTATATTTTGTTACCTTGAAAGTTATTTATGTTTGGGTTCTTTTTACAAAAAAAAGTGAAATTAGATTGGCTGTACTGCTCAGGCATCCTGAAAAGTAATAAAACATACATGAAACAGAATCATGATAAAATCGATAAAATTTATTATATGTTACAATCAAAAAATAAAAGGGCAGCTGTCAACAAGACAACTAAATTAGCAAATTTCAACAACATCAAAATATTTACAACCTGTTGTTTGTATATTTTAAGTTGTTGCACTTGTTATTATGTCACATGATAATGTAAGCGTGGTGGATATAGTCCAGATCGCATTCATACGTAACGAGACTTGGCTGTAGAGTACATATTATTTTAGCGTTTGTTAAGAAAGTACTTACTGAAATTTAGTACCTACTCACTGAGCATGCCATTTCAGATGCAGCCAGTGATGTGCCCTTGATTTGGTAGATAGCTTAGCAAAAGTACACATGCATTGCCTTATTGTGATTAAATGGAATTTTAAAACATATCACTGTCGCTATCAATGTTTGTGACAAAATGACTGCAATAAAACATTCAGAGACATCAGAACAGATATATGTGAGGGTAGGATTTTATTTTCCTGCAGAAAAAATAAAATAAAAACATTATTAAAAGTCAGATTAAATGCATTTAATGTCTAATAAGGACGTCCTGTTGTTGTAATCTTATTCAGGTAGTTGACTTATTGAGACATCTGCTGATGATCTAGAAAAATCAGCTTTCTTAATGTCCTATTGTTTAGCTACTTTATACATCCAGATTTCATTGGAATGCAAAGGGCTGAGTCTAGCAATATGCTACAGAAACGATTATGATTGCATTTGATTCTAATTCAGTTTAATCTCCTTTAATAAAGATGTCAATTCTGCATACTTAGCTGATAAAAATGGAATTATAAGAGTCCTCAGTTAATGTATCATCATCTGCGTGAATTAACATCGAAGTTATAAGGGTGTTTCACTTCACAGCATGACCCCCTGTTCATTCGTAGATCACGTATCCCATTCATTAGTCTGTCCTTTTTTTCTCCACGCCTTTATAATATTACTCAATTTATATTCCGAAGCAGCCTCCTGGGAAAGAGATCAACGGTCTCAAACCCCCTCCTCATCACCCAATCAAAATATTTAAAGGCCAACAAAGAGATTTTTAATGCTCATGGCAGACACCTATTTAAAGTGGATTGCTTTGGTTTAATATGACTTTTTTTTTTACAGGCTGGCGGTCACATGTGAAAAATGAATGAGCTAATCTTGTGAGAAGAGAAGTTACAATGAAATGTAAAATGTCTGCATATGATGGCAGGCAGATAGCAGGTGAACTGAAGCACTGAATATCAGTGCTTTCCAAATGAAAGAAGATAAGTGGGATGAATGTAGACACTGTTGTGTGTATTGTTTGATTCTTCTTATCAGATCAGAAAGCACAGGTTGTCACTAGTGGTGTTACACAAGGTACAGGGCATCCAGAGCTGTTGGGGGGCCCACAACAATAGGGGGATAAATTAATGTGCATCGCTATGACCACAATAAGGATGACCCTATAAGATACTGTGCAGGTGTCCTGTTATTTATAACAATAACAGGACACACCCATTCTTTGTTATTATTTTTAAATAGAACCCTTTTTAAAAGGTTTCATAAAGAACCATGCTTTAAAAGTGCTACACTGTAAAATAAATAAATAAATGAAGATAATATAAAATCATTAAAAATAATAATAATAATAATAAAACAGGCAAATGACTAGCAGCTATGCAATCATTTTACAGAATAAAGCAAATTTGCATTATATATGTATATAAACATTTACATTTTTTACAGTATGTTTTACTTTAATTCTATCTACCTTCAATCAGAGTGAGCTTTCACTCTTCTATAGCATACAGTTTGTTCTGCCTCTGGACATATAGTCCAATCAGCATCGAGTAACTTTTTCTTGCAGTACCGCCCCTTTTTGGGTGATTTCAGACTGAGAATCGCCCGAGGGTTCCCATAGAGTTTCTTACAAAGATTTTTTTTTCTTCAAACTGCAGGCAATGCAATGCATTCACTATAAGTTCCAGGAGGGCTAGCACTAACGTGCTTTCATCATCATGAGTGACCTTAACTGGTGCAGCAGTTGATCAGAAACAAACATACAGTACCTCTGATAAAACGAAATACAGACTAGTCTGCATGGGCTGAATAAAGTCCCTTTCAAGTCCCTTTCAAGGAAGCAAACCAGTAACTTACCAGTGAAGTTTTGATGGATGACAATTGCAATGGAGGTAAAGACAGTTACAGTCAGTGATGAATCGTAACTTTCATCATCAGACGGGCGTGAGTCCATTATTAGTAGTGTGCAAAAAACAAACAGTGTATGTGCGCTCTCTCTGATAGCTTTATGAGCGCATCTGGCATGTCTTTTATAATGGATAGTTACAGATAAGTTACAGGCTTTTGCAGGAATTGTGTTGTGCTGTTTGGATGATTTGTTTTAAGAAATGCACATACTTTTGGCCAATATTAAGGATAATTTGAGAAATGCTGAAAGTGACTGAGAAAGACTGTAAGACAAATAAAGGCCCTGACATGTTTTAAGATCAATCAGTGCAAGTTTCTTTCAGTTAAACTTTTTCAAACCATCTGGGCATGCTAATCTGCCTCGGTGAGGATCCCCTGTCTCTGCCTTCAGCCTCTGAGCCCTGGACTCCACCTTGGTCCTTTGACCCGTCGGGTCTGCCTAGGCTCCTGGCTCCCTTGTTTCCACCACGGCCCATCGAGGCAAAGCTGACCAGCTCCACCGGGCTCCCTTGTCCCTGCGGTTCCACCTTGGTCAGTTGTCGACCATCCGCCGCCTTGGGACTCTATTCCTCTGGCTTTGCCTAGTCACTCTGCCCCTCTGACTCTGTCAGGCTCCTCCCTCCCACCGGTTCCACCTTCATCCTCATTCGTTCCATCTCTGCCGCGGTCTTCTGGATCCCCAAATCTGCCCTCCGGATCATATGTGTTGCCCTGTGGCCTTCTCCAACATGGCTCCTTTCTCCCTCGACTCTACCCTGGGGCATTGTCCTGGCTGGTCTCCTGACCAACATCTGGCTGCTCCTGCTCCTGGCTTTCCCTTGGCTCCTCCCTCCACTCCCCCTTGGACTTTTTTTGTATCTCACCAGCCAGTGACATCTTCTCATTGTGGTTAGGCAGCAGCAGGCGTGCAGGCCGGAGCACGCACGAATATCATGACTAAAACCATAGGCTTAAAAAGCGTAAGCTAAGAGCATACACGAAAAAGCATGACAAGCAAGGAGATTCAAACTCACACATACCAGACATGGATATTAAACTATAAACCATTCTATAGTTATTCAAAATTGCATATACAATGAGTGATTAGCACATGATAGTTAAATGTGTGGGTTGTGGGCTGTGTCTGATGATGTCTAAAGCTGGTCACACACCGAACAAGAAGTGCAGCCCAGCGTCGCGCCACATCCTTAAAATTCGAACACTTGGTTTCTATGAACGTACACACACTGCCGGCTCCATTTGGCGTCTGTCCGCGGCGCCTATAGCAATGATTAGAATAATGTAAATCTCATCACGAATCCAGTTGCTTCGCTCCTGGTGTGATTTGGCATGGAGGACGGAACAAAACCTTGTCGAATCCGTAATGTTAACTTAATACAGCTGCATCTGGAGGATTTCTTCCAAGGGATTTATTAATTTTTTTATTTGTATGTTTGTGGCCAGAGACAGCGAGCTGATCATAGCCAATGTTTGAATAATTTAGCCTACTCAAATCATCACGACCTGCCTAAAAAAAACAATCTATAGATATAAATGCATATCACAATAGTTTAAATGTTTAACCTACATAAATGTTAGATGCATATCCAACAGAAACTGAAGCTGAAACACGCTCTGCAGGACATGAAGGCGCCAGTGTCATCACTTGTATATTATTTTTTAACTTAAATACACTGTAATTTTTGTGTACATTCACAATAACTAAATATTTTGCTTATGAAATAATTAGGAAAACAGAGGGTTTCTGCTGAGATATGATAAATATATCTATAGAAAATGTAAACTTTAAAACGAATTTAATTAATTGAACAAATTAATTGTTATTGTCATGTTGAGTGCTGGTGAGTGGCGTGCGGTGCGGGAAGGAAGGCGTGGAGACTTGGATGTAAGCCATAACAAAACATTTAATCAAAAACTTGGAAACAAAAAGCAAACTGAAACACAGAAATGATACAAAGAACGAGGACCAGAAAAACACATGCACATTCAACAACCGACAGCTAGAACTCAAAAGGACACAGTTTAAATACACACGGTAACAAGGAGGGAAACTCAAAACACCTGTGACAAACGGCAGGAAACAAAACAAACACTAATAACAAGGGCAGGACTACCAAACAAGACAAGACACGTGATAAATCAAAACAAAGGCAAAACAGAAAGACAAGACCACATTACAGTTATCGTTACTACCTCATGAAAGTGCGGATAGAATGATTTTCTGTTTCTATTTGGCGTAATAGCCCAGTGGGCAATTGATGTCAAAAAGACGTCAAATACTGACGTCAAAAAACTGGTCAAAAATGAAAATCAAACTGACATCAAACACCTGATGTCAATTTGACATCCACACATTGATGTCCTATTCTAGACCACCAAATAACAACACAACAGTGAGAAATGTAAGCACTTTTTATTTATCAAGCAACAATTAAAAAATGGAAATGTAAACTGAATTTTAAGGATTACAATCAGAGGTTAAATACAAATAAACGACAGTTGAACTGTAAAAAAAATAAAAATAAATAAAATAAAATAATGATAATAATAATAATAATAAATTAAACATTCCAGCATTTGTTCTCACATTTGTGGCAATAAGTACAGAATGAGCATTCAAAATTGTATTACATTGTGTCAATATAGTAAGATGTATATTGAGTAATATTGAGTTTACATTTCCAACAGTACACACATTATTTATACTGCAACATTCATACCCTTAACATTTTATCACATAAATTAGGCAATTTCACTTTTTCCTAAATTAGTACTGCACATTTAATTTTTAAATGTACACCGTTCTTGAGAATCACAATCAACAACAAAGCATGTGTCAACTCCTATTTTAATTATACTCTATTCAGGTTAAATGCATTAAAATGTAAAGCATAATACACAATTCAAAAACTCACCACACAGACATCATATGCTTGCTTTGACAATCATTGAGCAAACTCCTATTGATGATGATCCAGAGGAGTTATGGGAGAAAGTCCTGTGGTCAGATGAGACCAAAGTAGAACTTTTTGGTCTTAACTCCAAAGACCAGATGATTTCTAAGTAAGAGAACTTGCAAAATCACAGGGTGATCAAATACTTATTGACCTCACTGTATATATAAAATACATATTGTTCTTGGAGTGAAAAAGTGGGCCTTCAGCACAGGTTAGAAAAGCTCTGTGCTAATGTATATCACTTACCCCTAACATAGATCTGGGACAGGATACTGGAGTTATTCTCCTTGCTTATCAGGAAGCAGAGGTGCAGCTCTGCTTGGAATTTGAGTTTGAGAAATTGGTACCATGACTGGTACACAGAGGGTAAAAACAGGTCAGATCAAAAGGAAAACCTTTAATGCTTCAAAACAAAGGCTCTGATATATTTTAAGATCAGTCAATGTAAGTTTATTTCTATTGAAACAGACTTGCATTTTAGTCTGGAGCTTTTTATATAAAACCAGGGGTAAATGTATATAACTGAAGCAAGGGTGAACAAATTACAAGGAAGTTCATAAAACTGATTTACTGATACATGTGTCCTATTCTTGGAGGATTTCTGATGTATCTTTATTGGAGTATGGTATAAGGATTTCTGGGAAAGAAGGAATGACAAAACCAGCATGCAATGAATTCAACTTGAACTTTTAGAATCACCAATCCACCTATTAAGACATGTTACTTAAAGCTGAACTTACTTTTTTTTTGTTGAAGGCTGCTGATGGCATTCTGTTGGTACTGCTTCAAGAGTAACCACTCCATCTCACTAAATCGGTTTAATTGGGTCCATTTGGTCTTGTTCTCGTTATCCCCATCCACCTCATATGAAGGACAGCTGGAGGTTACATGTCAGCAACACACAAAATGTTTTGATTAAAAAAATTATACATACACTACCGTTCAAAAGTTTGGAATCAGTAAGGCTAGTAATGTTTTTTTAGAGTCTCTTATGCTTATCAAGGCTGCATTTAATTGATCAAAAATACAGAAAACAGTAATACTGCAAAATTACAATATAAAATAATGTATAATAATAAAATAATATACTTCAAAATATAATTTATTCCTGTGATGCAAAGGTGAATTATCAGCAGCCATTACTCCAGTGTTAAGTGTCACATGATCCTTCAGAAATGATTTTAATATGCTGATCAATTATTAGAGTTATCTATGTTGGCAACAGTTGTGCTACCAAATTTTTTTTTTAACTTTTTTCTACTTTTTTTTCCAGGACTCTTTGATCAATAAGAAGTTAAAAAGAACAGCATTTGTTCAAAATATAAACATTTTCTAACAATATGTCTTTGCTATCACTTTTTATTAATTTAACACATCCTTATTGAATAAAAGTATACATTTAAAAAAAAAATCCCAATCTTTTGAATGATAGTGTATATTGTTAGAAAAATTTCTATTTTTAAGAAATGCTGTTCTTTTTCACTTTATTCACCAAAGAATCCTGAAAAACGTATCACAGGTTTTAAAAAATATATATATTCAGCAGCACCACTGTTTCTGTAGTGATTCCGGCGCAGGCGTTCGGATCCATTTGCAAACTTTTATTAGAGATAACAGGCAGGGTTGATCAACAGGCAGACAGAACAATGGAGGCAATGCAGAATCAAGGTCGGGGTACACAAGCAAATGTCGGGGCAGGCAGAAAACAGTCAAAATCCAAACAGTCCAAAAATCAAAACACCAGGAAAGACAAAACACAGAAAAGAACGCTCAGAAATGACGCCAGAGCAAATCAAGACTTCGCGAAGTTCCTAAGTGTGACTGTGGTATTTATACAATAGGTGATGATGAGTGAGGGAGTGGATAATGAACTGCAGCTATGAGTGTGATTGCAGATGGCAGACAGGTGTGAGTGAGTGGTAAGTTGTGGGAAATTGAGTCCGTGTGAGTCCAGATGATAGTGAGATGGGGATGGAGTGCCCTCTAGGGGGGCTGCACGAAACTCCATCCTGACAGTTTCCAGCATTGATAATAAATGAGCATATTAGAATGATTACTGAAGGTGACACAGACAATGCCTGCCATCTTTAACGTTAAATAATAAAATGTTTACCTTTTTGGCTTTCCCTTATCAACAATTCACAAAACTTTTTGATTATCTGCAGAGAGAAACAAAAAACATGTTAATGAAAAATATGTAAAAATACATAAAAATCCAAAGAAATATGAATCAAATTAAATCCGTTTCAGCTTTAGTGAAGGCAGCGCATTAATTTAGAGGCAATTAGTCTGGAATTACAAGTGCATTCAACTGTTTGAATGCACAGCAGCCAATCAGAATCGAGTAACGTTATTCAAACCAACTGTGTTTTTACACATAAACTATATGTAAAACTTGAATTTACGTACGTGTAAGGGTAAATACAAATAGAACAGTCTATGTGTATGACACACGTTGACACAACATGAAATTGTCTGTTAAATAACTCTTACCTAAATTTTAACTCGTAAATAAGGCCTCCTAATTAATCTGGATTCTCTGGACTCATAGTAACGTTAGTCTGAAATTTTCACAAATTTAAACAAGATTTTAAGCTATTTAGATGAAGCCTACATTGAGAAAAAAAAAAAAAATCAGACTTCACAATGGCTAAGATTAACAGTTACAAACTGGCGTAATCATGTCTTGTGAGGAAATTAACGGTCCAAATCAAATTTAAAAACACACGTTAATCTTAATAATTATCTATGGTCAAAACAAAGTTCCAAATGCCAGAAGCAATTGTTCAGAAAATATACCTACTTTTTTTTTATCCATGATGGTTACTGATAGTAGAATGAGTGTCCATATTGTGTCCATTCATTCAACAAAAAAATGTTTGATGTGATATTATGATACTATATTAAAAGTTATGGTACTATATTAATCAAGTTAACTACAAATTCATATTACACCACAAATTTACTTAAATATTAATTAAACATGTAAATCATTGATGTCAATGTGATGTCAATATGACATCAACTGGATGCTTTAAATTTGATGTTGATTTGACGTAAAGTAAACTGGGAGCCTATTTATTGACTTTGGCATGCAAAAGGCTGATTAACTAATGGCATGACTGGTTCAGTCGACAGAAATACGGGAAACAGGTCAGTCTGAGCGCTCATAGTAAACACAGTACAGCCGTTCACCTGCAAGTGCCACTGCCGTCTCCGTCACCAACTTCCCAAACAGGCAAACACACACAAAATGCACACAAAAATTTAGTTACGGTGTCTGTCTGCCTGATAAAAAATGCATTTCAAACACGTTCATATTTTAGAGAATGTAGTTAATATTTGCATCATCTCATCCACCCGCGAAGAAGAAGCTTGAAAAAAACCCTCTTACAAACCAAATTACCAGAAAAGAGGCAGAGAAGTCTGTGTCAAAGTGGCTAATTGGTGCCAGAAGGAAACTGTTCTGCAAGATCATGAAGTGAAGAACAAGATAGATAAGTCTTAAGTTATTCTTGATATTTAAATGGAAATACAATCTTTAAAAAGACAAGACTTGTCCATTTTAACTGGAAAAGTGGCACAGTGGTTGAGTAATTGTTGTTGTTTTGTTTTTTTTTTCGAAGGGTCGTTGGGAGAGCAAGGACAGAGGAGTGAGAAGCTGCACTGTTAGTTTGTTTGTGAAATGTATGAGTTTTCAGATATGCATATAAAATGATACAAGTTATGCCAAATAATTTTTGTCAGGAGCTTCAATGTAACTTTTTTAAAGATACTTATGTTTTGTAAATTTGTAAATATACAAGTTTTAATGGTCATGTGCAAATTATTTTAATGAAACTTTGCTTAAAGCATGCAGAAAACCAGTTATGAAGCTTTTACAAGAAATTAAGTTTTTCAGGGGCTTAAAAAAAGAGTGAAGTAAATATACTGTATGTGTTATAATAGCCATGTTTAAATTATTCCAAATAAACTTTGCTTGCAAGCTTTTTCTACTGGTTTCTGTTTATTGAATATTTTAGTGGATTTAGTGTAAGGTTTGTGTTTAGGGATTTACTGTAAAATAAGGTAACCCGATCAGACAAATATATGTGCATACCTGTTGTGGCTCATAAGAGACTTACATAAGACCTAGCTGGGTCCCATCACTAACCCTTCTAGGCAGACTCATGTAGGCACCAAATGGGAGCTACTTGCTTAACCCACATGGGCCCAATATGGAGCCCTTCAAGAGCCCATCATCAGCCCATTTGGGCTAACCCATGTTGGGCCACCATGGAACCTGAGGACAAAATTAGCTGGGTCCCAGTTGGGTAGCCCAGGTGGGCCCCAGATATCGGCCCAGTTGCAACTCGTATGGGCCCCAAATGGATGTGTTGCAGACTCAGTTGGGACACCAGCTCTCCTCTGGCCAGACATAACCAGCAGTTCAGTTAGAAATAGAGCAAAGTCAGGTTCTGTAAAGGACTCATCTGATTCCCGTGGTTTTGTGGACCTGCCACCCATGGTCGATTCTGATATTCTAGATACTATCAAAATGGACAGAGTTTTTAAAAACGCAGCGTGGAGGACTGTAATGCAATAAGAGTACTGAGTATTGAGGAGCTAAGCCATTCAGCGCTTTATAAGTAATTAACAAGATTTTAAAAACTATACGATGTTTGACAGGGAGCCAGTGCGGTGCCGGGCTAATATGGTCATAATTTCTGGTTCTAGTAAGGACTCTAGCTGCTGCATTATGGACCAGCTGTAGTTTGTTTATCAAGCGTGCAGAACAACAAACCAATGGAACATTACAATAGTCTAACCTCAAGGTCATAAACGGATGAATTAACATTTCTGTATTTGACGTTAGGTCACAATTTAGATATGTTTTTAAGATGGAAAAATGCAGTTTTACAAACGCCAGAAACATGGATTTCAGAGGAAATATTGCTATCAAATAGCACACCTATGTTCCTGTAATGATAGAGAGGCGAGGAGGCGTTCGGATTCATCCGCAACATTTTAATGGTGGTCGAGGGACAAGCAAACAGAGTAAATCACCGGCAAACAGGAACAGTGTAGGCAAAGGCAATAGGATGGTCAGGAAAGCAGAAGTCGGCAACAGGTAATCCAATAAACAACGAAAACAAAGAACACAAGGTAAACACAGGAACTCGGAAACAAGGGCTATCACGCTACATCAATATCAACAAACCGTGAATACACAAAGACATCCGGGGCATTTATACATGTGAAACTGGGCGGAGAAAACAATGAAACACCATGACAACAAACAAGCAGGGCGGAGACATGAGTTCATAGGAATGAGTCCCGACATGAAAACAGAGGTAAACACACACATGGTTCGCAGGGGCGCTGGAGTGCCATCCCCTGATCTAGGCTGGCACATCCAGCTGACTGTGACAGTTCCTAACTGATTAAGAAAAACTGACAGAGCAGCCGTCAAGTGTTAGACAGTGTTCTAGGTTATTACATGTGGGGCTTTTAGGTCCGATAATTAACACCTCTGTATATTTCAGAATTTAGCAATAAGAAATTGATCATCTTCCAGTTTTTTTTTTATATTGACTATGCATTCCATTAGTTTCTCAATTTGGTGTGTTTTAAGTAGAGATTGACCAATATATCATTTTCCCAATATTTAAGCATTCTAACATAATTGGGTATAGGTTTTGTAATATCGAATTCCTCCATCTTGTGGGCGTTTTGAGAATTGCGCACAGGGCCGCCATTTCAGGACAGCGTCTGTGAGGAGACGAGCTCTACAAGAATATATATTCTTACTTACTTTGCTTTAATTGATAAACCTTATTTAACACAACTACCGTTAATTCACAAATGAGATTTGAATGGCTGATATGTAGTTTATGCACTTTGACTCTTAATAGAGTCACGAAGCCTGAAGTGTGTCGTGCACCGGACGAGAAGTGCACCGGTGGCGCCATTCAGCGTCTGTCTGTGGTGTCTCAGGATGGTGTTTTTTGCCACAGAGCAACATTTGCATAGTTTCATATTAAATTACATTATGTTTGCCTCTCAAATGATCATTAAATGTACATATTAACACCTATTAAAAGTACCATGAGACAAAACACATCAACATAACTTAAAGTATACCCAGATAGCATAGGTACGTCTGCAAGATGTCTGTTAAAGATCTGGAAAGCATCTGCTATCTACAAACGTCTGGCAGACGTCTTATAGATGTTACCCAGCAAGCAATAGTCGTCATTTCACCGTCTCGGTTAGCTATAGACCTGATATAGTACGGTTATGTGTAACCCACTTCTAGCCCAGATAATCTTGAATTTGGTTACATGTCGTTTTATAGCAAAATAACAAATGAGACATATATAATTTCATAACGTAAGCAAAGTCAGCAGTGTTTACAGGGTGTTTGGTTTCATTTAATATTTTTGGGTAGCCTGTGCATAGCCTCGGTTTAGCTTGTGGTCAGACCGGCTATTTGTAGTCCACTGATAGTCAGAACTGATTCACTGTAGTTTTTGTCCAGGCAGCGCTTGAGATGGTTGATAATACCGTCATGTTCGCAGTGTCAATAATATCTATTTCAAACATTAATTATTTGCATTTGATAATATGATCCACAAGCTGTTAAAGGTAACAATCATGCACATTATACGATATTATATTTTCCAACTGTTTTTCATTTTATAAATAAAAATGCAATTACTATTCCCAACCGTTAGATGGTGATCGTAGCGCTGCTGAGACGTGAGGCACCGTAGAGATCACTGTTGCTTTTTGAATGTTGTTAGACGAGAGAGTCGTTTATCAGTGGGAGAGCAGCGGACAAACAAACGATAAAGGACATTTCAACTTGGTCTTGTAAGCATCTGTGTTTTCGTTTTGATGTGATCATTTGTATTATTTGTTAGGATCCGTGACATTGTAGTGAAAGGAGCAGATCACAGCTGGTAGTGATCCGTGACTAGGCCCACAGTTCAGCATGTGTTCAGAGGATTAATTACACAATTTAATAGAAAATTGTCACGCTCAGAGAAGACTAGAATTGTCACGATGTGTAGGAACATGCTGGCACAGACTGGATCGTTTCAATCGAACATAAACTTTAATGAACTGATGCAAAGGAGCAGAGCATTACACATCTCCATACAACATTGACGAATGACAACTAAGGCTGGAACTCAGGCATTATAAATACACAGTCACTGACAAGACATGGCTGGACACTAATTAACTCAATGAACTAAAACTAGGACAGGAACTTAGGACCAAATAAGGGCATACAGGAAATAACACAACGAAAACCAACTAACAAATGACATGAGACAAGGGCATGGGCGTGACAAGAACACAGAACTTCAAATCAACGTGAGTGTTTATTTACAGTGCTGAGGAAACAATGGAACAACACAGAGTATGCAGGTAAGTGGTCAGGGGTACTCTCAGGTACGTGGTTAGGTAAGTTCGCCAGTCACTGCACGCTTTATCTGTGGAATAACTTGGGTGAGTATGGCAGGTGCATTCAATACAGGTACTTAAGAGGTGAAGCGAGTCCTTTAATGAGGACAAGGCTTTGGCAGGTAGATCGGAGTGGTAAGTATAGCTCATACGGTTCATACGTGCATTGGCTCCTTACATGAGGAATCCGTACAACGCCGTTAGTCGTAAGAGTTTGTCAATCCGTCAATCCCTTTGTAAAGCAGATCCTTTCGTGAGAATACAGTTCAGTTTAGAAAGATACTCAAAGGATACTCAAACTTTCTGTGAAGCGGCTCCTTCCGTGAAGAACAGGCTCTGGACAGACAGGTAATGGCAAGGTTCTCAGGAGCAATACGACCTTGAGTTCAGCCGCTGACTGAATGGTGAGGCTGCTACTTAAGGTGCACAGGTGAGTGGAAACAGGTGTTCAGAATTCAGGTAATTGTGATCGTGTGATTGTGACAGGTCCTGGATCATTGACTGGTGTGGGAGTGAGACGACTGGGCTGGTCTGAGTACCAGTTCTTGTGATGACGTGACAATAATACAGTAAACATTTTATCATTTGTACCTGTAAAAAAATAAATAATTAATTTAGGGGATTAAATTAATTATTTATAATTAATTTTATAATTAATTAACCTCTCCAAAACAACATTTCCTTAGTAAAGCGCTCATCTTTGACAAAGTCAATTTATTGTTTTATAATAATTACATTACATTGTATTAATAATACAATTATTAATTTATGACTGAGCAAAGGCTTGTTACATGCAGAGAGAGTATGAGCTAACTGAATAGAATATCTTTGTCATTGTTCAAGTAGAATAAGATTTATTTTGAAACTTCCAAATTTATAGTAAAGCTTAAAAATACAAATGATTTAAAGTGATAATATATAATAATCAATTATAAGAAGTGTGCAGCAGAATTAAAGTAGTGCAAATAGCTCAGATGTGCAATGCAGAATTAAAACTTAAACAGTACTAACAGAAATCATACTGTAATAAGAATGGTAGGGCTGAATTTATTATTCCATGAACATTTGATGTTAATGTGTGTACTGGGCTATTTTTTTTAGTTCCAGCAGCTATCACTGTATTGTTCTGAAGTCAGCTGTGTCAGACTATTATAGAAACAGAGACTGATTGTGGGGGGCGTTAACAGAGCAATATTTAAACTGCTGGAATAAAGTGTTTTAAAGGGTTAGTGATGAACTTGTACACTGACACATATAATACTGCCCGGCTGACATTAGCATGTATTATTCAGGTGTCAAAGTTGTGCAGAATCGAAGGAAGGAACCTCAAAGACCGTGTCAGAAGGAAGCTGAACAGGTAAAGCCTGTAAAACATGCCTCATCAATCAAACATTGTGCTGTCAATACTCAATAAGTTACAATGCAAATCTGAAATGTAAAAAGAATCCTTTACCATATTTTTGTCAAAATATTTGCATTTATGTAAATTCAATTTAGAATATTTATTTTTTCATTAATTCTTTAGAATTTTTATGATTTTGTATTGTTGAAAATTTTATTTTTCTTAATAAAGGCATTCATTAGCTGTCTATTTGATGTTTAGTCTATTCTGGGGCTATGGTTAAACATCTATTAGATTTTCACTGGCAGCCCAAATTCAGTCTTGTTTTAGCCTAGACGCAGATTCAGTGTCTATTAGACATTCAGATGTATTCGTTATATTGTAAGGTCCGCCTCCTGGCTCGGATGCTGCGCGTCTCGCTTCCCAGCGTTCCTGTGAAAAATACTCCTCGGGTTTTTCTAACTTTGGTTCTAATTTTGCTTTTAGGGTTTTGCCCGTTTAATCTGACTCCAATTTTATGTTCTCTAAGCTCAAAGTTATTATTAAATTTAGGTTAAAGTTATAATACTAACTTTGGGTACTTGATTTTGAATTTAGTTACTTGAT
>JAUMHE010000155.1:11487-24377 GCA_032359235.1 Enteromius mattozi | reverse complement strand
TCTGAGATATCATTGCTTTGCTGCAGAATTTCAACACCATTAACATCAATTCCATGTGACAGTACTAAATCTAGAGTGTGATTTCGACAAAGAGTAGGTCCTGATACGTGCTGTCTAACCCCAATAGAGTTCAAAATATCTAAGAATGCGGATTCTAACGCATCTTTTTTGTCATCAACATAGATATTAAAATCACCAACAATTAGGACTTTATATGCAGCCAGTACTAACTCAGTTAGAAAATCAGCAAACTCTTTTATAAAGTCTGTGTGGTGCTCTGGTGGCCTGTATACAGTAGCCAGTACAAACATCACAGGGGATTTATAACATGTTTCTCTAGATAATGTTACATGCAGCACCATAACTTCAAACGAGTTATACTTTAAGCCTGCCTTCTGAGAAATACTGAGAATATTGCTATAACTTGTAGCAACCCCACCTCCTTTGCTTTTCGGACGTGGCTCAATTTTATAGCTGTAATCTTGGGGTGTAGACTCATTTAAAGTAATGTATTCATCTGGTTTTAGCCAGGTTTCTGTCAATGTTTCTGTTATTTAATACCGTGCTGTCATTCAACCTTGTAACATAGCCTACCAAGAAACACATCATAAAAACGTGTATGAACGTCTGTAAGGGATGTTGAAAAGATGTCAAATAACTTAACTTTCATTTAGAATACTGTAATGAAGTGGCTTGGACAGCAATAAAAACATGTTTAAAAAGACGTCTTCTGAATGTTCACTTTTTATGTACCCTGGACGTGAATAGTGAACACTTAAAAGACATCTAAAACAGACATCACAAAAACTTTCATTCTGGCTTCTCAGTGGACGTCTTCTGAATGTTCAGTTTTTAGGTACCTTGGATGTCAACAGCGATAGCAGCCACATAGACTTTAAGGCTGGAGAGAGACAGCCTTCGCTCCAACCCCTGCTGCAGAAATTAAAGCACAATTCTGATCGGACATATCCGGGGCTCCTCTCCTTGAGAAGAACACCACTCAACAAACAGGTTCCACTTCAAAGCATAGGCACATCTCGTGGATGGCGCTCTCGCTGAAGATATGGTGTCAACTACCCCTTGGGGTAGGTCACCTAGAACCTCCGCATGACATGGAGTTTCCAGAGGTCTGGACGCGGGAGGTCTGCTCCGTCTCTTAGTCAGAAGGTCCTTTGAGGAATCCACAGAGGAGGGGCTGTCACAAAGAGCATGAGTTCTGGCCAATAAATCGCCACTAACAGGACCTGCTCCTCGTCCTCCCTGACCTCGCACAGTACCTGTGCTAGAAGGCTTACTGGGGGAAACGCATATTTGCACAGGCCCCTACCCTCTTGATGGAGGCCAGTGCGAGCCGGAGCAGAGTCTTCATTGATAAGAACTTCAGCTCAACTGCTGGCAAAGGCTCAAATGGGGCCTGCTGTAGTGCTCTTAGCACTAGAATGAGTGTTATTTAATACCGTGCTGTTATTTAATACGCCAGCTGTGTACCAGGGCATCCATGCTGAGAGTTCCCTCGGTCAGGGAGTAAAACAACTGGCCATAAGAGGTCTCTGGAGAGGCAAACAGGTCTACCTGAGCAGCTCCGAAATGCTCCCAAATCAGCTGAACCGTCTGGGGATGGAGTCTCCATTCTAGCGGAAGTGCAGCTCACGACAGCTCGTCGGCTGCCTGGTTGCACAAGCCTGGAATGTGGTTGTAACCCACCGCCTTTCTTGGGCACTATGAAGTAAGGGCTGTGAAACCCTGTTTTCATACCGGCTGGAGGGACTGGTTCTATCGCGTCCTTTGCTAGAAGGACCACAATCTCCGCATGCAAGACAGGGGCATCCGCAACGTTCACTGATGTGAAGTGGACACCATTGAACTTGGGGGGACGTCAGACGAACTGAATCACATAGTCGAATGGTCTGGAGAAGCCAACAAGATGTCGTTTGATGTATGCAACAGTTGCCATGTTGTCTGTACAGACCAGCACGTGCTTGCCCTGAAGATGTCCCTTGAGACGGCCCAGGGCAAGCCGTACCACCAGCAACTCTAGGCAGTTGATGTGCCATTGCAGATGAGGTCCCGTCCAAACCCCTGAAACTACATGCCTGTTGTACGTGGCCCCCCAGCCGGTGGTGGAGGCATCTGTGAACACCACAGCATGCCTGGAGACCTGCTCTAGGGGCACTCCTGCCCGGATAAATAAGAGGTCTGACCATGTGGTGAAGGTTTGGTGGCAGGCCGGTGTCACTTAGACCCGGTAAGTGATACATTGCCACGCCCACCTCGGGACTCGGCCGTGAAACCAGTGAGGAAACGGTCTCATAAGAAGCAACCCCAACGGTGTGACTGCCGCTGCTGCTGCCATATGCCACAGGAGCCTCTGGAAATATTTCAGCGGGACCGCCATCCTGCCATTGAACATATTCAAGCAGTTTAACACCGACTGAGCATGCTCCTGTGTGAGGCGTGCTGTTTGTTCGACCGAATCCAACTCCATACCGAGAAAAGAGATCCTCTGTGTTGAACAGAGTTTGCTCTTCTCTCAGTTGACCCGATGACCCAACAGGCTGAGGTGTTGTAACACCAGATCCCTGTATTTGCACAACTGAACCTGAGACTGAGCTAGAATGATCCAGTCATCTGGGTAATTTTGAGAATGCGAATACCCTGTTCTCTCAGTGGAGCTAGGGCAGCCTCCACTACCTTCGTAAATACGGGGGATGACAGGGAAAGCCCGAAGGGTAGGACTTTGTACTGATATGTTCAACAAATGTGAACCTCAGGAATGGCCTTTGGTGCGGAAGAATCGAGACATGAAAGTACGTGTCCTTCAGGTCGATCGGTGTAAACAGAGAACTGCTGGGCAAAGTTCTCCACTATGTCGCTGAAGAGGCCGGTCTGGGACACAGGAGCATTTAAGAAGCATGTCTTGTCTGCTTCACGCATGTCGGCTAGACACAGCCACAGATGGCGCTCCTGGACCACCATGGTGGACATCGCACAACACAGAGACCGCGCCGTAACCTTCGTTGCTTTAAACGTGAGGTCCGTGGGAGTACAGAGTTCACGGAGAACTTATATATATATGTAGTGCAGTACCTTAAAAGGCCAGATATATGGAACAGCACACTCCCCGCTTAGTATAAAACTTTTTATACCACTATTGATTTTTCTATGATTTATCAGGCAAGAGTACTACCATTTCTGAGACGGGCCTCAGATATACCTTCGCAGATCCTTCTTTAATTATTTTTACCTCATCGCTGCTGGGTATGGTGCCAACTTGCCAATTTAGCCATGATAAACCCAACAGGACTCTGACCATCCATAGTGACCACTCTGAGATATGCAACTGCTGCTATGGCCAATGTGAAAGCATCAGAAAAAATTATCACCTCTTGGAAGTGTAGGACATAGGGACTGCTACATAGGGTCTGTGAATCTGGACGTCTCTAAGATCCGTTAAGGAATTTGTCCATGGCTTCCTTTGTGCCTCCTTATCCATTGGGAGTGGTGTATCCCAGTCAAACTGGTCTGATGACAGCTCTATTACTAAGGCCTTACCATGCATAGTAGCAGGGGCAACAAATCCCAAAGGATCTGTGAAAATAAGCCCCGTCGAGTGAATGTCCTAACATCTGGAGATACTTGAAACGTGAATCAAGTTTCTAATCCCTAGCTCATTCCTAAGCTTTGTTGGAGAGGTAGAGGATTGACACTTAAATCCAGATCATTCAGATTATTTGCTCTATCAGATGTAGGAAATGCTTCCATGACTTGATGGTTATTTGAAGAAATCTTATGAAGATTGATGTTTGATTCACCCAACATGTTTTTGGTGTTTTGCAGGAGACTGATGGTTTCGGCTGTGCTGGAGACAGAGATCGGGCCATTGTCCACGTAAAAATTTCTATGGACAAACTGTTTGGCCATACTCTACCATACTCTTCTTCTCCAAATTCCGCTACCCCATCTTATCCCGAAGATTGCCACAGCTGGAAATGGACTGTTCTCAAAAACATGTTCTGTGATTTCTTTATCCTTGAACCACAATAATCTCAGAAAGTTTTGGTGATCTTCTTGAACCTTGAAGCAGTGGAACATTTGCTCTACATCAGTCGTGACTGCAAGTTTTTCCTTACGGACATGCATCAGGACCCAAGTAGCTTTTTGTTTAGATCTGGTCCACGAAGAAGAGTGTCGTTCAAAGAGATGCCTTCACACTGAGCGCTAGAATTGAAGACAACATTAATCTTCCCAGGTTTCAAGGGATGGTGTACACCAAATATTGGTAAACACCAGCTCTTCGCCAGGCTGCAATGGGGGAGCTAGCTCTGCATCTTTGTTGATGAACATGTTTCCACAGTGTGGAGTTTAGAGTTTGGCCATCTCAGGTTTCCTCTGTAAGGTGCGTTGCAGAACATTAAGACTTGCATGGTCTCAGTTGTTCGGCAAAGGTAAATGGAATGGCAAGGGAGCTACCCAGTGGTTATCCGTGTACATTTCTCTGTTCAAAATATCAAGGAAGATGCCATCTTTAGCAGACAGCGAAAGTTTATCATCACTGGGAGTCTTTTGAAAGACCTGAATTCCTTTAGAATAGGATGGGTAAAAAAGAGGTGTGTCCATTTTGCAGTATGTTTGTCCTGAAAACATTTGCAGTCTCAGACTTGTGCACTCCTCCAATACACACTTCTCCCATGATGACCCAGTCAAGGCACTGAGCATATGGCATGTTACCAGGACCATTATACTGTTCCTCAAACTTATGGGCACTTGGAATGTTCCTCCCTAAAAGGAGAAGAATTCTCTTGCCACTTAGAGGTAATTTCAGATGATATGTTGCCTACAGACTCCCCGCCTTGCTCTTGCTCGGTTACTGAAGCTCCCTCCACCCATGGAGCAGGCCGTGGATCCATTGCACAGACCTCACACTCTTTTGCTATGTGTCTAGTGGAACCACAACACCTGAAGCGAATAGACAGATCAAGACAACTTAAACAAGACATCTTGCAGTTGATCATTGAACAAGATGATAAAAAATGCTGTTGAAGTTTTGGAAACGAGAAAAATTCTTCTCCAGAAGCTCTTGGAAGAGAAGGCTAAAGGGAGTGTATGTCTTTTAACTGCATGGATTCTCCAACATCCTTTTTTCCAATTTGGAATAGAAACTTGCAGATAGGAAAATTTTGAGTCACTTGAAACTTCCAGAAGGAGGTGAAACAAATGATAAAGATGAAATAATTGTTCATGCGCTACATTTTTATGTATTTTTAAGTCTTTAGAGAGTAGAACCATGTGATGAAGAAATAACAGAAACTCTTCTTCAGAATCTACCTCATTTTACAGAAAGTGATAATTAGGCTTGATCAGCTGTTGCACATTAATGAATTGACTGCTGCAGTCAAAAATCTGTCTTTAGGCAAGGCTCCGGTTTTAGATGGCTTCTATATGGGTGTTCTGCACGCGCCACACCATTCAAATGTTCCGCTCTCTACCCAAATTTAAAAGCTGCTGTTGTTTAATAAAGGTTTGAAGAAAGAACTCGCGGCTCGATTGGAGCATGATACTGTCCGTCAGCCTGTCTGTCTGAAAAAAAGAAAAAAAATTCCTATGCTGACTTTTTTTTTTGACAAATACATTATACAGCCGCAAAGACCACGGCACCGTCAACTAATTAGGCAGAAAAAACTATATCCTGCTATGAGTTTTATGGGATGATCAGAAAAATATGGTATGAGAAGATGTTTTGCCCCAGCCCAAAAAGTATGTCGGCCCAGCGGGAAAATGCTCGGTCTGCCAGATGGCCAGTCCGCCCCTGGTAATTACACAGAATGAAGATGTGTGCAGTCTGGAGGTGGCTCTTGATATCTACCAGAAAGCCTCTTCAGCTTGGGTTAAATGAAAAAATAATAAAAATATTTGGCATTAGGCCAATGGGAGGATGAACCCATTCCAAAACTTCCTCAACACTGCCACTGGAGTTCAGAAGGGTTTAAAGTGCTGGGGGTCTTCTTTGGAACAGAGCAATACATTGGATAAAACATGGAAATGCTTTAATTACAAGTGGGTGGGCATTTACAGAAATGGAGATGGATACTTCAATTATCTTATCGAGGTAGGGTTCTTGTTGTAAACAATCTAGCAAAATCAATCTGGATACATAGTTGTAATTCTGAACATATAAATATAAGCATATATTTAGATTTGCAAGTCTGAATATATACAACTGAATATATTTCCACAATTGTTATTGCTGTTCATTGTAGCTTCTTGACATTATAACTAGAATATTTAAATTTAATAGAACAGCTAATATAAGCAAATTTCTATCAGTTTAACTAATAATGCAGAATAGTAATAACTATGACTGAGACTGTCATATACATATCATTATAATGAGAATACTTTAGCTGTAGTTTAGCTGTCGTGTTTCTGCACGTTGTTGCGTGAAGAACGTGTCCACAAAAGGAGTTCATTCCGAGCCACACAGACACCTTCACTTCTGCATTTGGGGCACTTAGTGCAGATACCCGACAAATTGTAATTTTGAGGTGAAAGAGTGGGCAGCTCAAAACAGAAATACAGAACATTATAATGTTTTAATGAGAGTAGCCTACTATTGTAAAAAAAAAAAAAATGTTTCAATGATGTTTAATGTTAATCTTTTAATGGAAACATAAAACGTATTTCCCCGTTTGTAACTGCGAGGCGTCTGTTACACATTTTCCCTGTGTGTTAAAATCAGTAATTATGACTGTCGCATGACTGACATGACTCTTATTTTGCCCCGCCCCCAAACATATGATTCGACTATCAGTCGACTATTGGCAAGATTCGAAAATTCAGATTCGACTGTGAAAATCCTTATTCGGGGACACTCCTAATATATATATATGCACCAGTGGATCATTTTGTGAGGTGAAAATCTGCATGCTGCATTAAGGAATTTTAACATTAAACTGCCATTTCTGGCAAAACTGTGAATCTACAATCCATATTAGTCCTTCGGATGTCACCCATTCACTTCAAAGGATCTATCAGTGCTCAAGTGGTGTAATGTTACATTTTTGCATCTCCAATCTATTCTGATGAAGTGATGTACAGGAACTCATGAACTCATGTACAGGAAACTTTCATTTTTGGGTAAACTATCTCAGTGCCTTGAGCCATGTACCCCAACTGAAAATACTGGTGTGCTCACATTGAACAGGCATGTATGAAAAAGTGTTGCTGAAATAGTGTTTTAACTGTTAAAAGATACACATCCATCATAACAGAAACTGTCTGTCCCTTGTTAGATAAGTTTGAACTCTCACCTACCATATCTCAAAAACCCATTGTTCGGTGTGCAGTGTATGAACATTTGTTTTAATTTATGAAATCATAATAAAAACACAGTACAAAACTACAGTGCAGCATATTATATATTGTAGTTGCAAGATTTGTTGTTTATTTGTTGTCATTCAGAACATGTAAGATTGTAAATCAATATCACAACTGTTAGAAAAACAAAGTAAGAGTAGACACTTATCCGAAAAGCAGAACTATTATTTTTACATTTATTTCATACTGTCCTTTTTTGTCTTAAAAACTGTAAAAATGTATTACACTCACAGTTGCTCTAGTTTCTGTGTTCTTGATTGAACAGGAACCATCAGCTTTGAGGTGAAAGAGCTGACTACCTCATCACTTTCATGACAGCACTGCCAAAATCAGGCATGGCAGTTTAATATGAGCTCAAATACTCCAATCTTAAATGTCTTTGAGCCAGTTACCATTTCATACAGTCCACAAATTCACAATGACACCTGGTTAAGGCATCTGTGTCCCTACTGATGGATGTGTGTTTTTGTGTGAGCCCATACATCTCTAACCTTTCACACATCAAAATAAGCCTACAGAAATATCATTCTTCACTGTGGGGCTATATTAAAATATATTGAATTTAAGTGTGCTTATTTAATGTTAAGGCTTCAGCACTCCTGCATAGGATTAAGTATAATGAAAGTTAATAAAATACATGGAGCACATGTTTTTTAGATCATGGGGGTGACAATGAAATTAAATATCCAAGCACGTAACCTGTGCCAATTCTAAACTACAGCAAAACAGAGCTCCCAAAAAGCATGCAATATTTTAATTAGTAAAGTTATTCCACTTGACTTAGAACATAGCCACAACCAGGGCTTGACATTAAAACCCACTAACCCGGCAAATGCGGGTGAATTTCAGCTGTGGAGGGTAACACTAGCTACTCTGGCGGGTTGAATTTTATATACAGTAACAGAACTTGACATTAATGTTTGTCTGAGACAAGTAGATTTTTTGAAGGGGCAAGTGAATTTTACTTGCCTGACTGGACAACTAATCTGATTTAAACATCTAATTGCACCGAAATGGTTCTGATTTTATTACATTCAGTGCATGTAAACAGCAATTAATAGGATAATGAGTTATAACAAGGTAATGCCAATGAGCCCCGCGGTAAGCTTGATTTCACATCTTTGTTGATCCTGGAACAACATTCCAATCAACCAATCAGAACTGAGGAATAACTTTTCTGGAAATATCTGTTTTAGGCTTATGATCAGGGTTAGGTGCTTCTACACCATTGTTAATCAGCTATCATTTCTCACTGATTTTAGGCATAAATTTTGGGTAGGGCTTCGTTTAGGGGTAGGGATTGGGATAAGTCTATATTTTTGGCCACTAATGTTGATCCAGGGTCAACAAAAGATGTTGATCCAGGATCATGTCTTACATGGCAAAATCACGGAGACCGAGGCCCACGCAGCCTGTCTATGTGAGAGAACCTCGTAGAGAAATCAGAACAAATGAATGCAACTGCACACAGATGAAATCAACTGTTTTTGCTCAATTTGGTTAATGAAAATAGTTTCAAACAAAGATCACAGCAGAACAGTCATGCATATGCATTACACAGCATAGCAGTGTTTTGTTAATGAATGATTCACGTTTTGATTTTTTAATCATTTGAGTCAGTGATTTAGTGGTCCATTCATAAGGACAGGCACTTGCTTCATTCTTGAAAGAATCAGCTGTCTGAACAAATCATTTGAAGACTTCTATATATATATATATATATATATATATATATTAAAAGACCAAGCTCACAACATTAGGCTGTTATAATTTTACATGCAGCGTAAATGCATTTTTGCTATATTTCACCTACACTGAACTGTCATAAATGCATCTGAATAGTGCTCTAGTCACTTCTGTTTCTTCTGCTGTGGAAATATCGATTTTGTAGACACTGATTTCATATGATTGGTAAGAGCCCTATATTATTATATTAAGTGAAATTAATAACCTCTTGAGCTCTGCACTCCTCCCTGACCTGCCAAAATTGCATCATCAGAATTATAGTAAATAATCAATAATTGTAAAGCAGTGACCTAGACATATATGGTATCATTAGGAAGCTTAGAAATTCAGTTTTCTTTTAACATGAATCACTTTTACATACATAAAATAACCTAATACGGTCTGAATCGACATAAAAATTTTCATATTCATATCGCTTAAAGTTACCAAACAAAGATGAGTTGAATACAGTTGAATGGCGTGTTTGCGACTAGTTTTGCCTTTAACACATTTGCGTCGCTGTCTATTACGTCATCACCTAATGTGTCATATGTATAAAAAACTCCCGATCACAGCTCTCAAAAGAGACATTGATCTACATCCTAGCCCTATCTGTTATCAACTTATGTCTTTCCAAACACAAGGGAGGACGGCGCACTGAGAGCGAAATGGACACGCCCCCAGCGCACTAGCCACTAGCTCCATACAGAGTTGCATTTAAAAAAATTATTAATTGGATGAACTCAATTTAATTTAAAGCAGGATTTCCATCCAATAAATATGTGTAGCCCAAACTCAAAAAAAACTTGTTCTGGATAACATAAGATGGTTTTGATACATCCATGGCATGGCCAAAGTATTATTATTATTATTATTTTAAAACAACTTTGATTCATGTTAGCAGGTCCCTAAGCACATGCTCTACACTTTACAACAATGGTAACCCCCCAAAACACTAACAAAGCAGAAGGTCTTTTAGTTTTATCTCTCCCAGTGTTATCATCTTAATAAAAATGCTTAAAATAACATTTTATTTCAAGATTTACTATCCTTATCCAGCCCTGTGCAAAGCATGATGGGAAGGGGAAACCCACTTCCTAGTTACACAAGTAAAATCATTTGTTCTTTCAAAATGAAAATATATTGAGTTGAAATAAAACAAAACTGTTTCAAGTCAGTTTAACACAATGCAGTTGTTTAAATAGGGAACCAAAAATAATGGTGTTAAATGAAAATATTTTTTAAAAATAAACTGAACAGTGTTGGGTTTTTTGAGTGTGGATTGTGAACAAATACAATAATAATTATGAATTATTCCACCCATGTATTAAAATTAAAGGTCTTCTGTGTAAAATTAGATCATTTTATCTATTTAACTCAAACTATGTAGATATGGGAAGTTTTTGAATACGGCATGCCTGATCTCTCAAAAATAGGAAAATAGAGACCCCTAGAGGACACTTTACATCCCTACAATTAAATATTAATAACTTATTTTTAATAAATGATATAAAGAAAATATTTTTTTTCCCCTGTTTACTGCCTTTTAGTGGAATCAAATGAAATCTCTTAAAGGGAGATGGACCAAATAGATCCCAAATAACAGACTTTAAATTTTAGTTTTTAAATTTTTTTTTTTGTGTGTGTGTTTATCATAAAATTAAAAAAAATAAAAATAAAAATACTCCAAAATATGTGATTATGGCTAGGGCGGGGGGATTTAATCGTCGATTAATTCATGTAAATCTCGTCAGTAAAGCCGGTTCTTTGATTAGCGGTAAATCTTAATCAGCTGTTTTTAAAATGCGCAGCAGTTGATACACAGAGCCATAGATCACTGACGAGCTACGCAATTTTGCGTTCAAAATCGGAAATGAATCGATCTCAACAGTGATCTACGGCTCTGTGTATCAACTACCGAAACTTAACAGTAATGTTATTCAGCCCTCTAAAGTCAATGCACGGCCTTAGTCCGCCATCTTTTTTATTCACGAAGAAGAATCCCGCCGAGGCTGGCGACATTGAGGGTTTAATAAAGCCTTTAGCAAGCTCCCCCTCGATATATGCCATCATGGCCTCAGACTCGGACTACGATAGCAGGAAGCCCCTTCCCTTAGGAGGCGTGGCGCCAGCAACAAGTTCAATAGCACAGACTGTCAGCCGATGAGGGGTTAGCTGGGAACCCTTAGTCTTGCTGAACATCTCACGCAGGTCTGAGTTCTCAGCGGGGAGAGTCTTCTCCTCGAGACGGTAAGTGTAGAATTCAGGTTAGGCAGCGTTCATGGCAGTTAGCGTCCCAATGTAAAATCTGTCCGAGTTTCCAGGAAATGTGAGGGTTGTGAGTCCGGAGCCAGGGCAGTTAAACTGTATCCACTCACAGTGTAGACTGCCCACATGTAGACGAAGTTCTTCGGTCACTCTGAGGGATTTTCCATCGCCCAGGGGCCGGCTGTCTAGAGCCTCCACTGTTAGGGGGGAGTGACAGGGTGTTAGTTTGATCTCATGGGACTTCACGATGGAAATTAAATTGCCAGCCACTCCTGAATCCAACAGAGCCTGGATGTTGTAAGTTCGGTCGCGAACTGCCACCCGCACAGGCAAGAGGAAACTGGATTGGTCGGCCGAGAAGAAAACTCACTGAGTGGGTATCAGCTGGTCGAATGGAGCAGGAAGCCTTTACGTGGCCGGCCTGTCCACTGTAAAGGCAGAGATGGTTCTGTATGCGCCGCTCCTGTTCTTCTGGAGTCAAGTGAGTGGCGCCCAGCTGCATGGGTTAGAATTCCGGCGAGGGCTCCCTCTGGTGGTGCGGGAGAGGCGACCCAGGAGCCTCCATCATAACAATAGTATTCTAATATGGTTATTATATATTTATTATTATTATAAATGTAAATATATGTATTGCCATATATAATAGTATAATAATATATTTTTACTCATTAGCATTTGGGTGATGTTGTGCATGTATTTTGCATAAGTAATTTGTGTTAAATTGTTGTGTTATGAATTTTCATTTTAATTCCTCTGATATTTGTTTTTTTGCTGTTTATTTTTTATTGTAAAGCACTTTGGATCAACTACGGTTGTGTTAAACCTGTGCTCTATAAATAAAATTTGACTTGACTTGACTTGAATAGTTGTCACGAAAAGGAGCGTGAGGCGTGCGAGTTCATGTGCTAGTGAGTTTAATTCAAGCTCAGGGTCACAACATACAGGGTACATCGCCGGCAAACAGATTCCATGGAGGCATATACAGAGGCAGAAACGATAAACAAAGCAATGGTCCGAAATACCGTGAATCAGTCCAGGGGAAGAGACAGCAAGAATATCCAGGTACAGGCAAAGCTTCGGCAACGAGTAAATCCAAAACACAGATTGGGAACAGGAACACGAATGAACACGACTTGGGTTGATGGCATAACATTGAGACAATGATCCGTGACTAGACAGACAAACAGACCGGTATTTATACAGGTGGAACTGATTGAATGATTGAACCAAACTATCAACAGCTGTGGGGGAGAGATGCATTCTGGGGAATGAGTCCGGGAATGAAAACAGACACAAAACACAAAGAGTACATAGAAAGCTGGAGTGCCAAACACAGTCTTTAGCTGGCAGCTCCAGCTGGGCGTGACATAGCCCCCCCTTAAGGAGCGGATTCCAGACACTCCTGACGCTGAAAATGGCGGAACGACCACCAGGGAGGAGCGGGCAGCGGAAACGCCCACCTGGGTGGAGTCCATGGAGAGGATGCCCACCAGGGCCGATCAGACAGTTCTAGAGCTCTCCAG
>JAUMHE010000155.1:0-10601 GCA_032359235.1 Enteromius mattozi | reverse complement strand
TGTTTCCTGGTCCTGGGAAGAATGCAACACGCAACCCGCCTCAGCACACACATTCACGAGACTGACTGCGCGTGACAACTTTAATATAGAGATTACAGTATGTTAATGCAACTGGACTCTGGGTCCGTTGCAACATTTTAGTATCAGTTTGAAAACCTCTGATGTAGACCAACTGGCCACAGCTTGAATAACATTTAATCAATTTCACATGCTGCAAATGTATTTTATTTTTTTACTTTATTTTTTCCCATGTCTGTGGAAGTATGTATGTGTGTTGGAGAAAAAACCTTAATTGCCAGGTTAAAGTGAGATGTTTTTGACAACTGTGAATGAGGCAAAATCAAAACATGCCAGCTAACCTAAGTGTTGAGGCCCAGCGGATGTGTCTCCATCTTAAGCCCTGCTATAACTGTGTGAATGAACACCTGTGTCTGCTGGGAAACTCATTAGAAGGTGGAGTGTCTCTGGGATTACAGATGTAGCAATTATTTTTGACTGTGCATTCATTAGTAGTACTAGTGGGCATTAAACATGCAAAGACATCATTATAATGTATTTGCATTTTTATGTTACTATGTCTGCACACTCTTTTTTTCTTTGTTTGTTTATTGTGATATTCAACAGTAACTTTTGACGGCTTTCTTGGTGGTTTTCAATGCTTTCTCTTTCAAAGTAGAGAAAGTAGTAAAATCTAGAAACTGGGTTTATAGACACACTGACACACACACACACACACACACACACTATATTGCTATGTTAGGAAAGTCTTAATTTTAATTGAACACCTCTTGTGTGACTTTAAATGCAGACCTTGCCTTGAACCAAAAACTCATCACCAAACACAACTGACTAAATATGGGTAAAGTCATTTTAGACACCTCCAAACGTTTTTTAATACATTATGTTTCCATCTTTGTTGCCACTTTTCTGTTCAAAAGAATACTGATACTTTTGTCAGTATAGTGTATGTACAAGTCATTGGTGGTTGGGTTATGAGTTTTTGGCTCAAGGTCTATATTTAAAGTCACACCAGAGGTGTTCAGCTGAGATTAGCACTTTGCTTTCTGCAGACCAGTTAAGTTCTTTCACACTGACTGAATCAATCATTTCTTTTTTAACTTTATACACAGAAGCATTATCATGTGAGAAAAGAAAAGGGTCCTGTCCAAACAGTTGCTAATTAGAATCACACATTTCCCTAGATTATCATTATATGCTTAAACATTAAGATTTGTACTCATGGAAATTACTAAAGTAGTCAAACTTGTGTGTGTACTGGTTTTTGTGGTTTACAGAGACAAAAATTTGGGTATGGTAGAGTTATTACAATTTGAAGATGGTTTATGAGGACACTGCTTATGTCCCGCTTTCAATAGTATTTGTCAATATTTAACTGCAAAAAAATATGAATTCTGCATGTCTCTGTGTTAATGTATGGTGCAGACGCACAGTTTTGTTCACAGGCATACTGACCTGTGCGTGACGCTTCCTGTGATATTAAAGTCTTGCGTCTCACTAAATGAATTTCACAAATTCACACTTCCTCATTAATACGAATAGAATAGCGTGTTTGGCTTGCTGTCCAGGGGAACAAGCCGTTAGCTCGGCGTACTCCGAGCCCTAGAGGTTTTAGCCCTTGGCTGCAAGGGTCTGGCAGAGCTCGGTGTTCGGCTCGAACCCCGCGTGCCCCCCCGAGGAAGGTGAGAACCGGAGGCGGAGGAGGGGGCATCGGAGGGATGCAAGAACGAGATGCTGAAGGGAGGAAATCATGCTTATTTAAGGCAGAGTCTCTTAGTTCCGATTGGGTGAACAGGTAATAGGCTGATTGGGAAATGCGGTGCCAGCCGTGGCTAGTCATTCATACGCGTTCCTCCCGAAATTTGTTTATCAACTTCGTTCGTAAATACAGTAGCTACATGAATAATGCGGACAGTGCTGACATTTCAGATGCACATTTAAAACACAGACAACAAAAAGGTTTGTATACAATACACTCCAGTACATGTTTTCATGTCAATATAAAGTAATTAATTTGTTGACTAGATGCTGCATTGGAGAATGAGCAGCAGTATGTTTGCCGAAAAAGCTGAGAATACGCTTGCATTAGCAGTACCTCAAGCGGTTAAATTAATGTGGCAAAAATACACGCAAGTTCGAAACAGGAATGAAACAGGATTCGTGGTGATTCAGCGTCTGCGGCTCACTAAGGACATATATATATATATACATATTTATTTATTTTGTTTATTTATTTATTTATTTTTTACTTTTTCATACATGTTAAAATGTGTGTTTGTACAAATCACATAAAGACACTGGATAAAAAAAATAAAATGAAAATAATATTTATTTGAAGTATACACAGTACCTTATGTAACATACTCTTTTACTGTCAATTCTGATCAGTTTCAAAAATGTATTGGTCATGCAGTTGATGTTAAAATAAATGTATAATACTGTAGATAATAATAATAATAAATAAATAAATATATTAATCATACTATAATGCAATTTTTTGTGTGTGTATTAGACAATTTTGGTACTATGTTTACTTACCTCTTGACGTTTCTAAAGTAGAACCAGTAGAGAATCACTGCATTAAAACATGTTGTACAGTCATTCGAGTAGTGGTACATTGACCCAATCACATCTTCAGAAAGTATGTGTCAAATAAAGCCGTGTTTAATTTTGTCTAATCAGAAATAGCTGATTTCATTGAGACAATGCTAATGTGTTCTGCATGTTTGATAAGGAACAGGAAAATGCGATCCGTTAGATTAACTTTAATCTGCTCTAAATCCCCTTCAAGTGGAACAACAGCATGAATACCAATGTATTATTCATCACGACAACAAGCCAGGATTTTCCCCCCATTACAGCTATTACCTTAATTGCCTTCATACGAGTTTGCTTCTGAAGCCTAATGAACATATCTGTAAATTAAAAATGTTTGATTGGGGAAACAAAATGTTTTTCCAGCTTGACAGCCGGTGAATGACACGTTCCCAGTCTGTCAGTCACTACGAGTTATGTCGTGACGACAGACTGGGGTCTTGTCTAGAGCCCTGATTCGCTCTGCTTAAGAGAAAACGCCAATGAAAATTGGCAAGTAGTTAAACAATCCTGAGCCACTCCCCTTCATCCGGGCATAAAGAGGCGACAGGTGCAACCACTTATCAGATTTTGCTTCGGAGTTTATGCCTGCTGTTTTGAAGTGCTGCAACGAAGAGGAAGCTGAAGCAGAAGTTGTTCTCTGTGGTGTCGACGACACGATCAGCGGTTTCCCTGTCAAGCGAATCCACTGGGTGTTTCACAAAAGAGAAATTTCTGAATTTCTTTTTCAAGATGCCGTTTCGGCCGTGTCCTCTTGGGTGCGGGCGTTACCTGTCTCCCAACGATGGCCACGGAGGTTGGCTTCACTGTCTGGGTCTCAAGCATGCTGAAGACGCCTTTGCGGAAGGAGGA
The DNA here is from genome assembly GCA_032359235.1 of Enteromius mattozi. Taxonomy (NCBI): domain Eukaryota; kingdom Metazoa; phylum Chordata; class Actinopteri; order Cypriniformes; family Cyprinidae; genus Enteromius; species Enteromius mattozi. The sequence goes on along the minus strand of JAUMHE010000155.1, from coordinate 7,136 downwards.
TGTCCTCATTACAAGGCCATGCCCCTGGCAGCGCTGCGATCCCACATTGCCGTCCTTCGGGATGAGCAGGCACCCTCTGCTGCCACCCGGCCCGGCTTCGCTGCCACTGGCAGAGGACCGCCGGCTGGCACTCTGGGGGATCTGAGGGTGACTGTGAGTGCCACTCCGCTGGCTCTCGCTGCTAAGGCCTACAGTGCTGTGGGCCAGGCTGCCTCTGCCCTGTATGCCATGGCTATCCTGCAGGTACATCAGGCCAAGGCGCTAAAAGAGTTGGGACCTCTCTGTTGTCCTGGCTGGACTTCAGGATGTCCATTTGAGCCGCTGGAGTCAGTCGAGCTGAAGTTCCTGTCTGCTAAGACAGCGCTCCTGACAGCGCTCACGTCCATCAAGAGGATTGGGGATCTACAGGCATTTTGGGTGAGCGAAGAGTGCCTTGTGTTCGGGCCGGCCTGGCCTACTCTCACGTTGTCCAGATACCCCGGCCAGGATACATGCCCAAGGTTCCCACCACGCCATTTCACGATCAGGTGGTGAACCTGCAAGCACCGGAGGAGACAGATCCAGCCTTGGCATTGCTGTGTCCCTTAAGGGCATTACGCATATACGTGGACCGCACCCAAAGCAGCTCTTTGTCTGCCACGGAGGTCAGCAAAATGGGAAAGCTGTCTCCAACCAGAGGTTGGCCCACTGGATTGTGGATGCCATCACATTGGCTTACTAGGCCCAAGGTGAGCCATGCCCCCTAGGGGTGAGAGCCGCGGACTAGACAACACCTTCGCAAGATACTACAATCTTTGGGTTGAACCAGTTTCTTCCCGTGTGTTGGGTAACAGGTAATTGGTGGGAAGAACTGGCCAGTGTCATGCTTGGTGTGCCATTCCCCCTCACAGGGGATGCGAGCACTGTTTACTCTTTCAGTAAGTTCCCCAGGTGGCAAACCCTGGTAGAGATTCCTCCAGCATCCTCGGCAGTCAGACTGGGTGGAGCAGTTGATGCCAGGCTCAGTATCGGTGTGCATGCCCGGGGTCCGGTTAGCCCCTGCACTGGACTAGATGTCCATATAGTTGATTCCCTGTAATCCTATATGTGTATCCTCTACGGTAAGGTTTCCCTTGGTAAACCCGTGTCTTCCCTTGACAGAGTACTCTGTCCATCTCTACTGCCAGTCGTTCCTCTCCTTCCCTGGATAGGACCTGTCTTCGAGACAAGATTGTATGTTGTACTGCCCCACTTCGGGTCAGTTCATACTAGGGTTCCACAGGTCACCTTCCATTGGTAGGATGTGGTCTCTGTAGTGCCCTTTTCAGAAGGTCCGCTTCCCCATTGTCTTGCCAGACTGTACAACAAATACAAGAGGTTGCAGCCCCTCTTGCAGAAGGTTGAAATCCCTTCAGGAAGTAGAAAATTGCTTCTTCAGGAACAACAGTTTTGGCCTCTCCGGCAGCAGTGTACTCACTCTGGTCCCTATGGGTATCAAAGTCAGCGAATCTGCTCTGGGGTGATGGGAGGGTTACGACCATTGCATAATAATTGTCTGACACGCGCCGCTTGTCAAATTTGTAGTGCTACTGGTTGTAACGGTTTAGTTTGTGGTGTTTTTCATTGGATCCCAGTCTGTCGTCACAACATAGTGACTGACCGAACGTCCTGATGGAGGGAACGGAGACGTTATGTCCCCTTGCCACGACTCGTTCTCGGCTCCTCAGCAAATCTGATGAGTGGCTGCACCTGTTGCCTCTTTATACCTGGATGAAGGGGAGTGGCTCAGGATTGTTTAACCACTTGCCAATTTTCATTGGTGTTTTCTCTTAAGCAGAGCGAATCAGGGCTCTAGGCAAAACCCCAGTCTGTCGTCACGACATAACGAGACGTTATTCAGTAGATAATACAGCTCCCCCGTCCTGCCCCCGAGATATTTCACGAGTGCTTCTGAAGCTCTTCAATCAGACCTCACATCTCCAGAACCTGCCAAGAAAAATGAGAGCTGATTTTATCTCCAAGCCTTAAAGACGCTTTCCTTTCAAAGAAGCGTTTATGTTTGTCAGAGTACATTCATACAGCTTTCCTTCATTTACCAAGACCACTTGGCATCAAAAAAGCCAATTGAATGAAAGCCATTTGATTTATGAAGTGTCTTCGTTTTACTAATCTGACTAAATGGAACCGCAAAATAAACATCCCAACTTGTTCACTCTAGAGCCACTGAATACACTCTTGATGGTCCCACGCAGCCCCAAGGTGGCTTGGACTTGAATATCACGGCTTCATTACTTCTATAGTGTTGTGGTATATGGCTTGTTTTCCCATCATCCCACATTGCTGTCTCCTCTCCAGCCCCTCAGCCATTGGCATAACTTTTTATCTTTTGTGAGAGCAGGGACAGTCGGGATGCTTCATTTACTCTGATGTGTTTCTGCTGGTGGTTCGAGGTATAGAGGATAGCGAGATGAAGAGCGAGAGAGAGAGAGAGTCAGTCCCCAGTGCGCTTGTCTACATTGCTGAGTGGGAAGGTGGCACTGCGGGAGAACTGAGCACACAGTCGAACTGTGTCACTGTCTCGCTCCTGCCTGGGGGAAAAGGACATGCTTTATGTCTTCAATCTCTTTAAACTGTTTTCATGTGAGAGAATTTTCATTTGATATATTGGATTGTGTGCGTGGTCTGTGAAACTTCTGAATAGATCTGCACCTCTGATCTTTCTGCAGTCAAATTAGAACTTTTTTTGGCAGGAAAAGGACTTTGAAAATGCCGTTTTTGGGAGGACAATTAGGCTACCCCTTGGAGACCTGACAAAATGTGAAAGATTAAAAATGGCACCTTAGGATATGGTGGTTTATAAATGAAATTATCAGATGGAAGGTTTTTTTGTTTTAATGAGAGTTTGTGATGCAGTGTAGAGTATGCTAGCAAAAAAAAGTGCCCTAACATTATTTGAAGTGTCTTGAAGTGCTGTCTAATTACCAAAGTACATTAATATGGTGATCAGCATCATGTAGCATGGTATATATCTATAGTATAGTTAGAGAATACCATATGAACATTATTGTTTAGGGTAAATTGTTGAAGCTTACATTGTTTTAACTTTAAAAGTTAATGAAATGACTACTTCAAAACTTTGGGATCAGTAAAGTTTGGGATCAGTACAATTTATGTTTTTCAAAGAAGTATCTTATGCTCATCAAAGCTGCATTTATTTGACCTAAGCTTCAGTATAAAAAAAAAATATATATATATATATATATATTATTCTATTAGAAAATACTTTAAAATTTAACTTAATTCTGTTGTATTTTCATCAGCTATTACTTCAGTCTTAAGTGTCACATGATTCTTATAATATGCTTATTTATTATCAGATAAGCTGCTTAATTTTTTTTGTAACCTGTGAAGTTTTACAGAATTCTTTGATGTATAAAACTTTAAAAGAACCACATTTATTCAAAATGGAAATCTTTACTAACAATATAAGTTATTACTATCAATTTAACACATTAAAAATAATAAAAACTGACCATAACATTTTGAATGGTAGTGTATAGTGTATATTTTCTCATTTGAGTAAATGCTGCTTGCTTGTGTGTGTGTGTGTGTGTGTGTGTGTGTGAGAGAGAGAGAGCGAGAAACTGAACAATTATGACTGCTGTGTGATAAAATTAAGTAGATGTTGTAGATACAAAAAGCTATAAATAATCCATAACACAATTTTTGGCAAATTGGTTAGTCAGATTCTATAGTTTTAGAGCATTGAGTTGGATTGGATAAAAGACTGTTTAGTTGCTATGTACATGTTGGTTTTAAGAGTTATACTTTATAAACTTAGATATTCTGATTAATCTGAGATGTTAAATGTAAGAGTACACTTACATAAGCTTGGCTCTTTAGTTAGTCTAGATGTTTATTATAACAGTTCACAGGTGGGAGCTGCGAGCAGAGGTGGGTAGAGTACCCAAAATCTGTACTCAAGTAAGAGTACGAGTACTTATGGAAATATTTACTCAAGTAAGAGTAAAAGTAACAATCTTAAAACTTACTTGAGTAAGAGTAAAAAAGTATCTGATGAAAAACTACTCAAGTAGCTAGTTACTAGTTACTTCTGATCTGATTGATATGAAGCGAAAACCATGAATTTCAAACTACTTGGAGAGCTTCCACACACCTCTCTTTAAAAGTATCTTTGTTCTGCTCATATAAAACATAGGCTGTCCTATAGTCCTTAGTCCTGTGATGGGCACATTAACATCACATAACCTCATTTTCAATAAAATCAACACATCAAGACGTTTTTTTAACTGTTAACGGTCTTTATTTTCCCATTCAAAACACAAAACTTGTCAGCATCTGCATTTAAACAAGCTAACAGAGTACAAAGGAAAACGTGTGTGTGCAGAGTTTGTTATTAATGTTTGTGTATCAACTTGTTTATGTGTGTTTGTGCTTCAGTATGTAAATGTTTATTTACACATTTGTCATTTATTTTATTTCTTCAACAATCAGTTTCACAGAATTTTACTGTTGAACTTCAGCAGTAATTGGCTCTCAAGATGTTTGCAATGCAGTGTAGATCTTTTAGCTGTGAGCAGGAGTCCGGCATGACTAAAAAGTCTCTCACAGGCTGCAGATGCTGGGATGGCAGTGTTTACTTTTAGAGACAAATTCTTGACTTTTGGAAAGGAGTGTAACAGATCCATACCTCCAGCTGATGAACATGAAAGGTACCTCTCCAAATTTCCTGTCTTTGAGTGCCCTGTGTTCATGGATGCGAAGAAGTCCTCTTCATCTGAAGGGCTGCTGTAGCAGAGGGCATCATTTTCCACACTGATCTCCAGTTGATGTTTTATGTAATCTAATCCTGTGCCGAGACAGATTTACACACTTTACCTTCATAATCCTACATTTTACAATATATGTCCTAGATTATACTCACACTACCAGTCAAGAACTTATAACTTTTTACACTGCATCTCACCATTAATAAAACAAAAATAGAGAGAAGGTCTTATCTCAAGGTTAAATAAAAAAACATTTGAATTGACACATACATTGACTGATACATTACCTGTTGTCAAGATGCTCTGGTCTGTTGTCCAAGCATTTCTGAACTTTGGAAGCAGTATAGTTGCAGCTATAAGCTCTGGTTCCTTCATGACCTCTCCAAAACGTTTGAGGATGCCTCCATGTAGGGCCTTAAGGAGGGGCTGACAGACTTTACATATTGACTCCAGCTTCTTCAGCTTGTCCTGCAGTTGATGAAGAGTTGGCAGCAGAAAACCCATATGAACTGATGATTCCCCTTGGAGTAGGTTGAGAGCCATTGCAACTGGCTTCATTACAGTAGCGTACTCCGCCAGAAATCCCAATTCAGCTGTATTCAGCCTGTACCATAAAACACAAATGGTTAATAACAATAAATGTAAATCAGCTGGGTCAAAATATACACTCCCACCAAATCCTACCCGGTTTTACAACTTGCTTGCTCTCCTTGTTCCCTCTGGATACGCACCAACCTTTCTACAGCTAGAAACAATGATTTCCACCGTGTCTGATTGGGTCGCAGAAACTGCAGATTACACTCACGTTCCACAGTTTCATTCTACAATAGAAAATGGCTGGCTTCCTTCACAGATAAAATTGATCAGCAGCTTGTCAATCACTGCCTGTGTTACCTTTGTTGGAGGGCTGGAAAAGGCACTCATGATCTTTGGATTCTTTTTTGAATGAGGTTCATCAACTGAGTCTGATGCTCATTTTCTTGACTTGATTAGTTCTTCATAAACTTTCAGCTTGTTTGGGTGAATCCTCTGATGATGAAATAATATATATATGCAGATTAGGTTAAATTTGGTTTTATTTACATTATAACTTGAAGTGTCTGGATTTGTGTATAAATGCAAGACGTCACACTATGCAGTTCAGTTTATTTAGATTTGTGGAAAATGGATATGAAAATGTGCAGGCATTTAGAATGAATGTTTTTCATGAAAGTGTTGTTTGTAAGGTTTACAAGATATTTGTCATTACTTGCACAAGCGCACATATGAGGAAAAACACCCTGAGTGTGGTAATTGTGGTATTATAAGGTCAAAGTGCCCATAATTTACAAATTACCATTGTGTTCAAAAAGACAATTTTGACACTTACCGCTACGTGTTTTTTCAGGTTAGAGCTGGAATTCTTGTACGCAGCGATGCCACTTTGTTTTGGTGCACACAGCCTGCATCGCATTATGAAACTATTCTTCTTCACATCTTGGACTGAAAACATAGACTGAATTTGAGGCCACGTGTGATCTGCCCCCGATAACTCACACACATCTTCCTCTGCTTTAGCCATCATCTTCATGAACGCGCGCCAAACTTAAGCGGGAGAGGAGAAGCAGACTCTCGCGAAGCAGCCTCTCCAAAGTCTCGCGAGACTTGAGAACAAGTCACCGATTTTTTTTACATATAAAATTTGTAATATTTATTAACATTTTGACAGTAACGGAGGGACGCCATCAAATGTAGCGAAGTAAAAGTAAAGTTTTTTCACTAAAAATGTACTTGAGTAAAAGTAAAAGTACACATTTTTAAATATACTCTAGAAGTACTAGTAACCCCAAAAATTTACTCAAGTAAATGTAACGAAGTAAATGTAGTTCGTTACTACCCACCTCTGGCTGCGAGGAATCAGATGGCTGTAATGAAAGCACAGTATAATCCTCATCTGAGAAAGGGCAAAATTAACATGCAGCGAGGTTACATTAAAGCTAATTGTAACATAGCGGTCTGAGACATGCGGATCCAATTGCAAACCTTTATTAGAAAGCATGGTCGTACAGGCAGGGTCAGACATGGGTAAACAGGGGCCTGTTTCAGTAAGGAGGTTCAACCAACTCGGAGTTTAAACTTGAACTCGGAGTTGACTTACCAAGAGATTAAAAACTCAGAGTTTTGGGTTTCAGAACAGCTGATCTGAATAAGGTCAATCAACTCTGAGTAGACTAATTCAGAGCGTGTACACAGCGACTATGAAAAGGCATTATCAATGGAGCGCAGATATTACGATCACCATGGCAACATTATTTTTTTTCTCCAGCTGAACTTGATGTGCTCATGCAAAGTTACAGCAAATATGAGCACATATTTAAAAATAAAAGC
>JAUMHE010000153.1:48349-59585 GCA_032359235.1 Enteromius mattozi | reverse complement strand
GCTGGACTCAAATGAAGGTGTAGAACCATCTCAAGGATGATCAGAAGAAATGGACAGCACCTGAGTTAAATATGAGTCACAGCAAAGGGTCTGAATACTTAGGACCATGTGATATTTCAGTTTTGCTTTTTTAATAAATGTGCAAAAATGTCAACAATTCTGTGTTTTTCTGTCAGTATGGGTTGCTGTGTGAACATTGAGGAAAAAAAAAAATAACTAAAACGATTTTAGCAAATGGCAGCAATATAACAAAGAGTGAAAAATCTAAGGGGATTTGAATACTTTCTGTACCCGCTGTAAATTCTTTAACTTAACCTATTACTGTGATGTGCTCTTATTCATGAAAGTTTCCCTACTGCTAGTCTTTTATAAGGTGTTATTTCTGTTCTTCACTTAGATGCTCCACCAGATGTGAAACAAGCAGCTGAGAGAGATGAATCCCCCCCCAGGACACCCACTGGAAACGCCCCCTCATCCGAATCTGACATCGACATATCCAGCCCCAATGCATCCCATGATGAGAGCATGACTAAAGACCAGAAAGACTCTGGCAGCGATCCCTCTCATCGTCCAAAACGCCGCCGCTTTCACGAGAGCTACAACTTCAATATGAAGTGCCCCACACCTGGGTGCAATTCTCTGGGTAATTGCTCTTCAGATTAATTTCCTTTTGCATATGCTTATTAATAACATTCAGTGCTAATGGTTTACAAGGGCTTAATTGGAAAAACAATGTTTACATTTTTATAAAACATTTTAAATTTGAATGGATCTTTTATTGTCAGGTTTAATGCTAAAATCTTTCCTGTATTTCTTTTGTACAGGACATTTAACAGGAAAACACGAGCGACATTTCTCCATATCAGGATGCCCTCTCTACCATAACCTCTCAGCAGATGAATGCAAGGTGCTTTAAGCCCAAAGTATACTTTACTTGCCTGCTTATTTTTGTTTTGAGCGTTTCTGGCATAGCATGAGCTTCGACAGTAAAAAAAAAAAATCATTTTGGTCAGCCACTAAATTGCAAATAATTAGCATGTGTTGTTTGTCCTTTTCTGTATTGTTTAGCACTTTCTCTGTTGTTTATCTTTGTGTGCTTGTCATCCCAATCAGGTGAAAGCAATCGAGCGTGAGAAACAAGAGGAAGAGCGCAGTCAAGGGCAGAACGAGGAGAACAGACACGCTACTCGACATCAGGTGCCTGCCAAACAGCTGTTCGCTCAACACTAAACAAACATTACACTACTGTGTTAATGCCTCTTAAGTGCATGCATGCTATTGTCCCAAAAAGACACACGTACGTGAAGGCCTTACGTCAGCAGCGTGGTGACTTCCATTTTTAGGAGAAGTTGTAATTGATTGTAAGCCATAAATTCTGTGGTAACTACAGTGAGATTATGACTCATGAGCAATCCGTGAAGAGATTTATCTGGAAGAGACACCATGTACCTTTTAGTAAAAGTGGGGTGTGATGTTAATTTGCATTGCTCTTCCACAGGCACCAACTCAAAGACAAGTTCGATATAAAGAAAAGGTCATGGAGATGAGAAAGAGGAGGGATTCTGGCCTGACGAAAGACCAAAAAGAAAAGTACATGGTAATAGTGTCCTCTTAGTGATTTAAAAATATCTATATATTATTTTTTATTTATAAGCTACAAAAGCTAGTAGTGATGTGTTGTTGTTTTTAGGCCAGACCAATTTAGCTCTTGTTAAAAATCATTCTTGGGTGTTAATTATTATGTTTATATTTGGGATCCATCTACATCTGTTTTTTTTTGTTTTTTTTTTGATGCATCAGGAGCACAGACAGACACATGGAACCATTCGTGAACCACTGCTGGAGAACATTACCAGTGATTATGATCTGGAGCTCTTCAGAAAAGCTCAGGCCCGTGCAGCAGAGGATCTGGTATGAACAGACATGCCTCTCACTTTGCACACTTCTGACACAGCAGAGCAACTTGACTAAAATCTCACCTTTTAGCTTCATTCCGTCAAATTGAAAATAAAGGAAATAGTCATTTCAGATGTTATAATTTAAGTATTTGATTTATGGACATTTTAATGTGTATGTAGTAATAACATAACTTTTTATTATATATGTACGTATGTGTGTATATATATATGTATATGTATGTGTATATATGTATATGTATGTGACCCTGGAGCAAAGCAGTCAATAGTAGCGAAGGTATATTTGTAGCAATAGACAAAAATACATTGTATGGGTCATAATTATCTGTTTTACCATGAAAATATTTTGTACATTTCCTACCGTAAATATATTAAAACTTAATTCATGATTGGTAATAAGAATTGCTAAGAACTTCATTTGGACAAATCTAAAAGCAGTTTTCCTCAATATTTAATTTTTTTTAGCATATTGTTAAATATTGTATCTTGGCCAAATATTATCATATCCTAACAATCCATACATCAATGGGACGCTTATTTATTCTGCTTTCATATGATATATTAATCTCAGTTTACAAAAATTGACTCTTATGATTGCTTTTGTGGTCCAGGGTCACATATTTAGTAAAAGTAACCATATAATGATATACTGTTACTGTGAAGAAATAGCTTAAACTGAGATTTTGGGTTTACTGCCAAGTCCTAGTTCTTATAGTATTTCATCTGAATGTAGAAATTTGATATCTAAGGTTTTTGTTGTTTCCAGGAGAAACTGCGTCTGCAGGGTCAGATCACAGAGGGCAGTAACATGATCAAGACCATCTTGTTTGGCCGTTATGAGCTGGACACTTGGTACCATTCTCCCTACCCCGAGGAATATGCCCGTCTCGGGCGTCTGTACATCTGTGAGTTCTGCCTCAAGTATATGAAGAGTCAGACCATCCTGCGCAGACACATGGTATGAAATCAAACTTGCCATAATAAATTATGTCTTTTGTTATGTTATGATTGCATGTCTCAACATTTAGTCATCTGATAGTACTGCCTAAATCTATGGGGGTGAATTTATTTGTGATATGTCATGATCTGTGCAGGCTAAATGTGTGTGGAAACACCCCCCTGGTGATGAAGTCTACAGAAAAGGTGCCATCTCTGTGTTTGAGGTTGATGGGAAAAAGAACAAGGTGTGGGCATTGGATGTTAATATACTTATTTTTTTTGTGACTGTATGAATGCAAAGAGTTTTGGATGTATGCGTTGCTTTGCAGCCTGGGCTGTTTCCCCTCTTATAATCAATTCTAGGCTGTGGGTGAGTTTGTTTGATAAACGTATGCAATTTATTCATCCCCAACCCAACAGATCTATTGTCAGAACCTCTGTTTGCTGGCCAAGCTGTTTCTGGACCATAAAACACTGTACTATGATGTGGAGCCTTTCCTGTTTTACGTCATGACTGAAGCTGATAACACAGGCTGTCACCTCGTGGGGTATTTCTCAAAGGTAATCGGGTGCTTGAGGCTGCATGTTGTGAATTACATAATTACAAAAACGTAAGCACTTACTGTCAACAAATTAGTATTTGTATTTCATGTAGTTATTGGAAAATCAGAAAGTGTGTAAAAACTGTTGGTACTGTAACAGCTTTGTCTAAACCTAAGTAGGATGCTGCTTTTAAATTTGATCTTTGCTGTGTTCTGAATATGTGAATGAGGAATTGGCTGGCATGGAGTGCCAATCTAAGGGTCTAATTACAAATCTGAACCAAGTTTACGTGTTTTGCTGGGCGTACTAACCAGACTGAAGAGCACTTACTGAAGTACTGAAAATCTCATAAACAAACATGCAAATACACATTTGTGAACAGTTTTGAGAAATGTTAGCCTATAGTGTCTTTCATATGAAGACAGATGAGTTGTCATGTAACATGCACACTGGCTAAACTTCTTCTCTGTTTTGTGCAGGAGAAGAACTCGTTCCTGAATTATAATGTGTCCTGTATCCTGACTATGCCACAGTACATGAGGCAGGGCTACGGCAAGATGCTGATTGATTTCAGTGAGTAGCGGTGTTATCTATTTATAAGTTTGCAGTTCAGTGATATAAACATCTTGACGGTAATCTAAAGTCATGTTTATTTCATTAAAATTATTAAACTGATACACTGTAAAAAGTGTTTATTATGAATCTGTTTGATTTGAATTTTAATCTTTTAATCAAATGTTTTGTCCTGAATTCCATTTTAGTTTTTAAATTGTATTTTAATAATCAAAAAGCATGTCTAATTGGTCAAAATAAGAAAAGTTTATTTATTCTATTTTAAAATTGTTGCAATAACAGGGCCCTGTGAAATGTTTTATTTATAAATGTCTTAATATAAATGTAACATCTAAACAATTCTAATCAAATTAAGGCATGAAAATGGATCAGAACTTGACACACCCATTTACTTGTTCAAACTGTAACCTTCCCATTAATATTGGAGTTTGTTTTTCAGAATGTTTCTGTTACTCTGTTTGGTATGGCTCTAGGTTACCTCCTGTCAAAGGTTGAGGAGAAGGTGGGTTCTCCTGAACGCCCTCTCTCAGATTTGGGCCTCATCAGTTATCGCAGCTACTGGAAGGAAGTGCTGCTGCGGTACATGTGCAACTTCAAGGGCAAAGAGATTTCCATCAAGGGTAAGATAAGTTGCCCCTGCCATGCAAGGGAGCATTTGTAAGCACGTTCACTGTGACATCCCTGTAAAATCATGCAGTCTTAGCTTTGTTTTTGTTTCGCCCTGTTCAGAGATCAGTCAAGAGACGGCAGTGAATCCTGTGGATATTGTCAGTACTCTGCAGTCACTTCAGATGCTTAAGTACTGGAAAGGGAAGCATCTAGTCTTGAAGCGACAGGTATCAGAAAATCTTTTTTTCTAATAGCACAAATGTCTTTTTTCCCCCCATGCTTTTTGTTTTTCCCATAACTGTTGATGATAATATATTCAACTTTTAATTATTTATTTTTCAAATTTTCCAAGCAAAAATGCAACTTGTTTTAGTAATAATTGCGTTGTTCTTGCAGAAATATCATTGAATAGAGTTAACGAGCCAGCAATTTTTCAAAAGCCATATTTAGGCTGTTGTTTGAATGTATGCGTGCTCTATGGAATAATAATGGAAGTTCAATGGCATTCCCCTAGCTTTTCAGTATTTAAATATTGTGGAAAACATGCTTGATTTTGAAAGGATAATATTACATGAAAATTTAACTTGCATGATGGAGGAACTTGTCTTTTTGTGAATGCTTTACACGTATTAACAGCTTTTTTTGTTTTTTCCAAATGGCACAGGACCTGATTGATGAGTGGAAGGCCAAAGAGACCAAAAGGGGCAGCAACAACAAGACCATAGATCCCAGCTCTCTGAAATGGACCCCTCCCAAAGGAACCTAATGGACTTACACGCTACATTTCGTACTACCGTTATATCTTTTTTATGACTCCATCAACAACAGTGTCTTTTGCAATGGCTCCAGCTGTTAGTGTCATTTTTGTCTCTTTATATGTGCCCTTTGTATCTCTGGAATCTCTCACTTTTGTTTATACAGTGCTATTTATTTTTTGAAATCGTGTTTCATTCATATTTTTCTCCGGCCAAAGTATTGTCTATGCCCTAGCATATATTTTAAAAGTTTTTTTTAAAAGCAAAAAATAGTTTCTAAACAGTAGAATATAGTGAAAAATGAGGCCTTACAAAAAAAAAAAAAAATAGATTTACATTTGGAAGTTTGTTTCCTGATTTCTTTGTGTTGAAAGATTTGTGAATGAATGTTTTTATTGAATTCAGGACTGGGATAAAAACTCATGTTTGATACATACTTTTTATTACATCACATTTGATACCCGAAGCAAGACATTTACTTGCTTAATGCTCCTAAATGATGTTCTCATGAATTATGATGTTGGTGTGAGTTAAGGGTGGAGAATAATTGTGGATTGTTTTACAGAGACTAGTGAAGTCTAATAGAGCGCTGGATACTGTCATCAGTAGTACTGCAGTCTGCCCCATTCCTCTTGCACATCTGCTGTGTGAACAACAACATGATTTCACATTCATAAACTGCTGCTTTTTCATCATTTTTGCATAAATACAATTCTGACACAGATGATCTTTCCGTGTTTTACCTGTTTGTTCAAATCTTCAGATTTGTCCATTGCTGTGCTGGTTTCTGGGATTGTTTTTCCGATATCACCTGCAGATTAATATAAAAATCAATTTTTCACGTTGTTTAAACTGTTGCAGTGCTGTTTAAAACTATAGTTGTTTTTATTTTTTACTTTTACGTTTAGTCGTTTAGCAGGCGCTTTTAACCAAAGAGACTTAGATTGAATTACCAACACCTATAAGACGACTTTAATTAGAGCACCCATACCTCCTGAAGGTCTCTTGCCCATCAGTCCCACAAACATGTCTCCCTTATGCCCTTTGGAAAAATTTATGTTTTTAAACCAAGACATTTAAACAAAAAACAATCTGTTGGGTTATAGGGTTTAATTTGCAAATAGGAGCAAGAAATATTGAATTCATGTTCATGGCATTAAATGTTGAATACACTCAAACGTTAGTCTTGTGTCTAATACAAATACCTAAACATCCTTAAATCAAGATAAATTTACTTAAGATGTAAAATCATAATAAAAATATGCAGTGTGCTTGTCTGAGAAATTACTTAAAAAATTAACAAATATGTGTTGAATATTGATGTAAGGATCTTTAGACATTAGTGCTGGAAAACAAGATAAATTGTAATTTATATTTTCAGACACCGTGTTTACATTCTGAGAACGTTGATACGTTTTGTTCTGTTGAATTTAATGGTTTAATTTAAAAAAAAAGCACAGTCTAAAAATACTTTTTTAAAACCTGCAGAAACTTTGGATGTGGATATGTGTGTGTTAAACAATTCTATAAATATATAGTTAAGTGAATTCACTCACTTCGTTCCATTTTCACAGGCTGGACGACTTCTGGAACAAGTAAGGGAAATAAAATAATCAATATACTGTGCCTGTTTTTTGTTTGTTTGTTTTTAGTATCATTAACAAATAGTTGTTAATAATTTGATTAAAGAATGTGAATTATGCAAGAATAACTGAAATAGAGTACTAGAATCTTAAATATTCGGTCAGTGTCAAATGCTTAATTGTAATTCATTTTTTTAATATATTTTTTTATTTATTTTAAATTAGACTCCACTGCACTTTGTGGTAATAACCAAATATTAATATATGTACAATACAATAAGATAAACAGGTCATAATTATTAGGTGTTTTGTACCCTGGAGTCAACAAAACCAAATCTTACCAGAGCGTTTTCCCATTAGTCCATAGAACTGATGAGATTTCGATCTCTTTAGCAGACCAGCCACTTGACTGGCTAGTGTCTCCTCCACTGGTTCATCCTGATCAAACAACCGAAGCGTTTTGATGAACGCACATCGTTATTTTGGTTTTCATGAAGGAAACACTTCACTTCATTAACCATAACCTTTTCAATTGCTTAATATTTTTATTTCGATAAAAAAGAAAACATTTCTCACCTCCCAGTGATCTGAAATCCAGGAGTCTCTGTTTAGATTGAAAGACAATCCTCGAACACTGCAGGCAAGAGCAAGTATGGTGAGCATTAACACCGAGAGTTTCCAAATCTCCATAAGGAACCAAAATGTGCAAGATAAAACTCTTATATTAAGTAAAAGAAATAATGAAAGTGAGCTTATAATACAAAAAAAAAAATTGTCAGCTGAGAGATGTGTTCAGCTAGCAGCAGGGTCTTTTCTGTTCTTCACATGGTGGCGGCTGCATTTATAGCCATACGGCTGCCAACCCCCTCCCAGCTCTCAGATCCCAAAACCACCCTTGTCATCTCTCTGCCATAATCAATTCATATAATGCATTTATTGCAAAATGACGTCCACTTGACTTGAGTGATCAATGACTCTATTTCCATTCCCAGGTTTTGATTAATCGACCCATCACACATCAATGAAGATGCAAAATAATTCACAAAACAATGTTTAATGTTTTTTTTTTTTTCTTTTATTTGTTTTTGTTTTTTTAAATCCATTGTTAAACCCTATTATGGAAGATAGGTATATTGGAATCATGGATATATTATAAAAATATAGCCTGAATTCAGACTACTTATTAAAAAAGCAATAAATCAAACTTGCATTACAGCCATGATATTAACAAATATTTGACCTTGCTTTCTTTGTTTGTAAAACACACACACACATATATATATATATATATATATATCTCTCTAGTATAGAGGATATTACTTGTTTCTAATTTTATTTATGACATTTCAATCTTTGTTTTCAGAGCCAAACAGATTGACTAAGGCGCCTGATACTGTCACAGGGCTTGGCAAACAATCCCTTCTGTTGCGCAAGTATTGACTAACTCACTAATTTCTTAATTGTTCAGTAAGTTCTATTCATATACTAAATTACACTTGACTGCCCCGTTAGCAAAAGTCTTTTGCTTCCAAATAAGCCTGGATTTACAAAATTGGTAAACTCTAATTGCTCAAGTCATATATTTTTGCTCTTAGAGACACTGTAACGTATCTTATTATATACCACTTAGTAGTCTCTGATCTGTTGAAAATAAGTTTAAATTATATATTCTGCCAACAAGTAATTTAGATGGCTTGAACTTGTCAGTTCACACGCATCATAATTTGGCTCTGTTTTGTTTAACCCTTGTTTTTTACTCATAAAAAATAAAAACAAACAGGAATATCTTGAGGCAAACCATGGTGAAAAGTATCCTTTATTAGCTATCCAAATTAGCTATTAATCTCTAAATAATACATATTGTACAGCAGTTTATGTAGTTTTGTGTATGTATGCGACTTTGAAGCCCTCTAAAGTTAATAGAATGGATTTTGCTGTCGTAAACATACCACTGTCGTAATTTTCTACATATTTGAAGTAAGTGAAGCATCAGGATGAATTTTAAACGAACACCCCAAGGTTTAAAAACAAAACAAAACAAAAAACGTAGGCTACATTTGCTTTAAAGGTGCATATGATTACCTTGTACTTTATTAACAGTTTTGTAGCTTTGTTTCTGCGAGTGCAAGAGTATAAACTGGTATTAAAATAAAACATTCGTTTTTGATTACGTCAACGTCTGAGAATCCTCCGGGAAAGCATTAATTGTGCTTCTTTAAAGCAATTAAAATGCACTTATTCAGAAGTACTTCAAAAGCTTGCATTGTTTGCGTTCGTCCGACAATTAAATTTGAAAGTTTTTTTTTTTTTTTTTAATTTCTAAATGACTAACGTATCAAGCTTCACACAAACACCTCTCATTGAAACCTGGATGACACACAGGATTTGTGCTCTTTGATCTCACCACAGGTGCTTAACAAAGCAAGAAACCAATTTTCGATAATTTCACCTGAACGCCACTCATGCGCTTCCAAGCCCACAGAGGTCTAACGTTGAGTGCTGAATCAAAAAGATACAGAGGCTCTTCATTTGCATATGAAAACTGCTCCATTCAATGGGGTCTGACAATGCTGACACCATATTACCATGTTATACTCAACTGTTTGCCCATATTAGGCATAGATTTATTATGGAATAATACCATTGATACTAGTTGATCAGCATTATGAGAAAAATGTAGGACTTAACTTAAGATTGTGTGTATTTGATGTATTTGAATTGCATGGTAAAGTTTCCATCTATTAAAAAACAAACTAATAAATGTAAAGCATGAATGGGACATGTAAGAATTGTCATGGTTTACAACATGTTTACTATATATTTAAATTACATTTTGGCAAGATTTGTATTTCTTTTGTTGGAGATGTTTTTACATTTTTAACAGAATAGATGTTATTGATTTCACAGATTTAAAAATAAATGCATTTTGAAAATGTAATTTTTTTAATAAAATCAAACAAACGCAAATAGTTGGTAAACCATGGCATGTGTGGGTTTTTTTAACGCAGAAATCTTACCCTTTTTATTACTATGACAGTTATGCATCACAATAAGTTTATTTATGTTTAAACTGTGTAATTTTACATGCAATTCAAATACTTTTTTGAGTGCATTTATCTGTACATTTTCATCCATACATCTGCCATGTTAAATCAATTTAAGTATGTTTAGTCTTAAGGTAACGCTTATACAGCACACACACAAGCTCAGTTCTTCTTGCTCTCTTAAGGAGTGTCGTGATCTTGGTGGGAAATCGTGACTGGGAATCTGTATGTCTTGATTGCATCCACTTTGACCTCATAGCATTTCCTGAAGCTCTTTTTTAACTTGCTTTGTGCATCATCTGATTGCTGATATTGTTGCTTTCACTAGATGTGATGAGACATGTCTTGCTTTTTTTATCAGCAGTTCAACTTGTCCTGCAATTTCTGAAGCCTTTTTCAAACCACACCGATGAAACTGATATTTGAAATCCGGTAAAGTTAAACTAAAGAGATTTTTTTTTTTTTTTGCCACTGCAGTTCCTGGGTTACATTTAGAGGTGTGGAACAGTGTGTGCTGGAACAGGTTTTGTCAGCCTTTAAAATCATTCATGTTCAATTTATATGTTCGAATGAAGCTGTAAAGAAATGAACTAGTTTGATCTGAATAGCATTTGTTAACCGAATTTGAGTCGCACCCTGTGTAAAAGTATATCAGATTTCTTTGAAATATGATATTAATTTATTAAACGTTTATTGAGTTTTCAGGGAAATAATTAGCTGTTTAATTAGCAACATAAAACTCCACATGAAATAGTTTTAACTCTATAAAGCCTACTGTATCATATTTGATACACAAATTCCTAAGGCATTAATTTATCGACATGATCAAACCTGTTGTACAGAATCTACTACATGTTTTCTGTTGTCTGATTAATAACATAAGTAAAAGATGTTTTATTATCATCGTAAAATGTCAATCTTCAGATCGTGATTACCATTTTCTTTACTGATGTTTATAAATGAAAGTATAGGTTTTATATCATTAGTAATATTTTAAGATGATTATTTACTGGATAAAAGGAATGGAAGTTTACTTGATTACCCATACATAATGTATTTAAATGTAACATTTACCATGTAAAAATGTGAGTATCAAATATGGTACATCAGATTTTTGATGGACATTTATTTTTTTAATTTCTCTGTATTTAATTGAATTAGTTTTTGCATCCACAATAGAAACTCTGATCATTAAACCACTCATATATTTAACTCAGGTGCTGTCCATTTCTTCTGATCATCCTTGAGATGGTTCTACACCTTCATTTGAGTCC
>JAUMHE010000153.1:36111-48249 GCA_032359235.1 Enteromius mattozi | reverse complement strand
CCACAATCCCTGCCAGACCTGGGACTCGAACCCACGACCTTTGGGTTACAAGCCCAACTCCCTATCCATTAGGCCACAACTCTGGAATGGAATTCCTTCTCTGATGATGTCAGTTTGACAGTTTGGGCAGAACATCCCCAACCACAGAGGAGGGGCACTAAAATAACCCCGCCCCCCCGCCCTCTAATCCACAAAGTCAGCGGCAACTTCCTGTTCACACGGACTTTAACCCTTTGCATTTTGTGTACAGTCTTGAACTGACACTGCACTGTAATTATTCAAATTAGCATCCACACAGGAAAAAACAAACTGTGATTAATCACTTTTCCTGTTGGCCAGTCTATAAACTGGACAAGACTTTATGCCAATACTTAAAAGTCTGGCTGTGCAAAAGTCATATTAGGAAATGACTGCGTGTACGTTTTAAGAGGTCACATTTGCAAACGGAGCGCTGTGCTGGCAGACATTCCAAAGACATATGAAAATTATTAGAGGCCTAAATTAGATCAAGCACAAGTTTAGATTTTGTTATGTAGTTTATAGCCATAAAATTTGCCATAATTCATACCAACACTAAGCACATAAAATACTCTCTAGTAAAATGCTGGTGCAAAGCCACTGTGGCTTGCAGCCCTACATCTTCATCTGCAACTAACAGCGAATATTCTGTATCGTTTCCGCGTCTCGGCCAACATCAGAGAATTACCGCTCTGTGAAAGGTGAAGCTCAGAGGCGTTTTGAGTCTGATGTTGCGTGACACACAATAGGAATGATTGCAGCCGTCTGTCAAAAGGTTGCACAAGACAGACCGAGACAGAAGGAAGAGGCCGCATTCCTGTGCTTCTCTTTACCTGCTTTGTTACGTCTGGACAGTCTTTTACTCCACCGACAGCTGACAGCCACATTTCACAATGCTGCGATAGCGATCTAACAAATGAAAAAAGGGAAATGAGAGCCAGTACAGTAGGTAGGCAAAAGTGTCTGGAAGGGGGGGACAATAATTAGTTTTAGGTTACAGCCCCATTTACCAGTTTTGTCATTTGAATCACAAAAGCTGTAATTAGCTTGTAATTGCCTTGCCACGAGTTGTCAATAATTTACATTAGTCTGTGTTTTGGCGCATGTGCATGAATGCAATGGGTGCATCCATTAAAGTAAACCCTAATTGAAGGACAGCTGATATGATAATTAAGATAAGCCGGTTACAAGGCCCCGGGTGCCAGTTTCTGTGTTAGCGCTGTTATACAGCAGGTTCTTCCAGAGCTGCATCAAGTAGAGATATCCCAGAGAGGATAATTGCTGACACTGTCATTTCAGAGGGGTTCTCCTATTCAAAACAGTGGCATGCTGTTGGGTGATAGTGTTGTATACATAGATATAGCTTGCTTCAGGCACTTGTGACGTGCTAAATGGCTCTTAAGATGAAAACTGTGCGGACTGAAGTTTGACCTGATTGTGTGGGTTTTTTTAAATATACTTGTTTGTTTGACTGATTAAGTCAAAAGATTAGTTTTGATTCAAGCGCGATAATTGTTTTAGGATTTTATTTTGAAATAAGTTAAAGCCTTGTGCACTCGATTGTGCTGTCTTAGATATATAAAGGATTTATTTTGACATATATAGGCAAAACGGACAGCCTTTGCTTAGTGTGACTTTTGAAATCAAACCAAAACCAGAATTTGAAGTTTACTGAGAAATATTTCACGAGTTCGCGCTTCCTTATGATAACAATTTAGGCGTATTTGGCATGCTGTCCAGAGGGCGAGCCTGGAGGTCGGTGTTTGAACCCTAGCGAGGGCTGCTTGCCCCCCTCTGTAGGAAGACGCGAAATGAGGTGGAGAAGGGGTGGAGGAGGGATGCGGAACGAGATGTAGAAGGAAAGGAAACGGGTTTATTTAAGGGGAAGGCTTATGGATTTGATTGGACAAGACGAAATTAGATTGATTAGGAATGCGATTCCAGCTGTGGCTAATCATGCGTACGCGCTCCTCCCGAAACTTTGTTTATCAACATCACTTAGTGTAGAAACAATTTGAACTATTTTAATTTTACTAATCTTGTTATTGTTTCTTTTATTTTTAATGCTTACTTGCTTACTGTTACAACTTTTTGTATTTTATTTAGTTTATTGTATATTTGGCCATTTGGTGACATTTTGTTTTGTCAAAATGTGTGGTTTGTTGGTAAAACATCACCATGAAGGAAATGAACCGGCCAGGAATTTCGACCAACCTCATCACAATTACGCTGGAGCTAAAGAGCTGTTGTTGAGTAGGCAGTCAGATAGCAAAATAAATATGTAAATGTGAGTAGATAAGTATTCAGTCAGTGACTAAAGTCTTGAATGTGATGTAACATGTAATGTGACGAGAAAAACTCTGAACAGTCTTACATGGCTTTCTCATCGAAGTCAATATGTGACAAACTGACAAACAGCAAAATAGTAATTCTACATCATTCACCTGGTTTTAGAAGCACTATAAATTTTAAAAAGTCACTCTCAATGTATACCTTCCTGTTTCTATTGTGCTGAAATTCATTTTATGTTTTATTGTGAAGTCTAATAACTCTAATAATACATTCTTCCCGCTAATTACCTTACTTCATTCTGGGCTGTGTTTTACCAAAAGCTTTGTAAGTAAATTTTAGATACCATTGGCATCAATAGACTCTTACACCCAATTTTTATGATCCATTTACAAATTGATAGTTTTCACGTGACATCACACTCTTATAGGAACGGCCACCTGGCGGGCAAAACAAAGCTTTGCTCCACTCATCGCCAGTTATTTTAGTAATAATAATTAAAGTAATAATGTAGTAAAATGCAGATATTAAAAGGCAAAATTCAATAAACCTTATTTGTACAGGCAAGAAGATGAATCCAAAATATAAAGGCAATGTGCAAAGTCTGACATCAAATGGTATCCCATAAAAAAAAAAAGGTTATAAGGAAAATACCAAACCATTAAGCAGATTGTTTTCATATTCCGGCCTCATCTGCTTACCTATGTAAACTATGCATTGTTAATATGGTGAATACTGAATTTGATCTTTTAATATTACCATTTTAAATATATTACGGCACCTTAAGTGTTTTTACAACATTTTGTTGCACTCTTTAATGACTGAAATATTGCAGCGGGTGCTTAATTCTGAATTTTGTTCAAAAATACCTTTGTTTTTATTCTTTTAAGGGCTGATCTAAATATTTGTATAAACAGAAGATAATTTGACATGCTTATGCTGAAGTTCTATAGATGTTTTGCTCTCCAAATCTTTGAGCCGGTCATGTGACTTAAAATTATGAATAGATCAAATGAAGTCCCGTCCTACACTTTTAATGGTTAAAGCATAATGGTTTGTGAACAGTGTTTCATGGTGACTTTTACCTAAAAAGATTAGCTGACATAGCTTTGTCTCTTAATACATTACTTTTGTTTTTTGAAAGCAGTAGCCCTTACAAAAAAGCACAATGGTAGAACGATCAGAGTAATGATATCTGGTGGTAATAGTATTGTGTTATGACACATACAGTACCATTGTACTGAATGATTGCCATATTTTCTATACCATAGTTTTCCACACTATCGGCTTCTCCACAAAGACAGTCGGCATTGAATCATGAGATCGAATTCAACCTGTCAGAGCACTTTTTAAGTGTCAAGTCAAAACACATGGTGAAAACTGTGTATAAAAATGAAACGTTGAAAGTGCCACTTGAGTTCGGTGTCAAGAACAACGGCATCAGTGTTGTCCTGCTGTCTTAGGTTTCCAGCGTGCCACACATGGGCACCAAGCCATAAAGTTTCTCTCACGCAAACAGTTGGCTGTTCCACATGGCTCAGCAGCTTAACAACAGGAGCAGGGTGTTGTGGCATTAAACATATCATTACTTCACTTGGAACTATCAGGGTGTCCTTACAGCTCAGTGCTGCAGATTCATTCATACCAACTACAGTTTGGATTTCCACCATTCAGGCTTGTGAATTTAGGAGCTGCTTAAAAATTTATATCTCAGATAGCACGGCTTCGGTTTCCACTCGTATAACTTTCTACAGAGTTGGCAGACAAGCAAACAAAAAGATTTTTTTTTTTTTGATTTATGTCACCAGGATTGGATTCAAAGATCTTGTTTTTCAAGATCTGCTGTGACAGAGCACCTAAGGTCAGCCCGATGGTTACAAAGAGCATCACTGGTGGTCAAAAAGGTGACGCACTTGTCTTGTCAAGGCTCCGTAGGTGCTCATTGGCTTGGGCTCTGGTGTGAATAAGCATGTCATGAGGGTATTAGTCACGCTCATGCCACTGGTGTCTATAATTGATGAGTGGTTTATGGCTCTTCCAGGACAACCGGAGGATTTATGCCCTCCCAGAACAGGCAGCTGCCTCACATATTAATTAAGTAAATGGAGACAAAGTGCACATGAGAGCTTCTGAGCAGGACCGATACCTCACCAGCACTTCACAACTTTTGTCTCACCTCATTTCTTAAAATGTCTCCACTTGAGCGCTGTCCTGTCTTTCTTTTTTACTAGACCTTTTTTTCCCTCTTATGACATGTCTGTCTTGGAGCGATTTGGGTCATTCCGTGAAACAGAGGCTGGTTTGAATATCTTGTGTAAATCACTTGCATTAACTTTTAAGTTTGAGACAGAGTTATTATATCAGTTAAAATATTTTTTGTCACTAGAATGTACATGTTTGCTGAAAAAAAATGCATGTTGTTTTACCTATTAACTGTATCATTTTCTTTTAGTTTAACTTGATGTACTAAACTAGAACTAAAACAAAATAAAATAAACTAGATAGATTTTCAAAAACATAACACTTGATTTTAGGGTCTCCTAACTAGCTGCTTATTAGCATGCTAGAATATTAGCCATTTATTAGTAGTAATTTAGCACATATTAATGCCTTATTCTACATGACCTTATTCTGCATCACTATTCCTACCCAATACCAAAACATAACAACTACCTAACTACCTATTAATGAGCAGCAAATTAGGAATTTAGGGAAATTAGGGGAAATTGCAGTTAATAGTGAATAAGTTTGGAATGAAAACAAAAAATTTATTGATTATGAATAAAAACTACAATAGTATTTTAAAGATATAAAAATAAGTCACACTATGGACAGTTTTAATTAAGTTTTGAATGTAATAGGGTTGATGCAGAAGCCTGAAAAATACACACACAGAAATGTTTTGATATATTTCAATGTATTTTATTTTATTTGAAACAAAATATTAATATTATTTAGATAAATTGGAAATATTGCTATATGGGTGTATATTGCTGTCAAAATCAGCTGTTTTTAGCGTGCGTGTCCATGTTGCTTCAAATGCAAATGAGCTCTGCTGACCCCGCCCCTATCTTCTGTGGGGTGATGAGCTGTTCTCATGTTACTGTTTGCTTTAGATGGCCTTGTCAATCAACTATTGTGGGAGGGGCCTGTGCAGAACTATGTCATTCTGACAGGAATCTCAGAACAGCCTGATTTGAGAAAGGATATTTTTATATGGGAATTATTATTTTAATTATTAATTACAGGATGGATAAAGTGAATTTTGCATCCGATGACCTAAAAAAAGGTATTGTTAAAGTCCCTGATATATTAGGCATCCTAGAATGAAGGAAAAGTGTACTTTAAGATAGCACAGAATAGTTGCCTGAAACCTCAGTTCTCCAGTGAGGAAAGGTAAATTAAATATAAATCAGAATGACTCTATGTAAGATGTTTTATTTGAATACAAGAGAGATCAATACACAATCCACCTGAAATAAACCAAGACGGTCTCACGACCAATTCGTACGTGTTCGTACGAGGTCCCAAATTCGTGCTAATTCGTACTAATTCGTACAACCTCAACCCTTTAGCTTTTCTAAAACCCCGTGACGGGTAGGTTTAGGGTCAGGGTTAGGTTTAGGTCATTCGTACAAATGTATACGAATTGGCAACTCGTAAAATACGTATGATTTAGAAGAAATCGTATGAATTCGTACAAGTGAGGTCGTATGAATTTGTACGAATTAGCCACCTCGTAAAATATGTACGAATTGCCATGAGATCAGGTTGAATAAACACATTTGTTAAATTTTTCCATTGCTTGTCTTGTAGTCACTATGCATTGTTGCTTCCCCATAGTGTTGACTATCCAGTGTGCCAGAAATACAGCAAATGAGAGGTGTAAGGCCAGAGGTCTCGAGCAGGGCTAATGGAGAATGCTGTAGTGGTCCAGTGTTACTGTGAATTATTGAAGAAGATCAGGTTTCCTGTGGTAACACTCTCTCACACGATGGAAAGAAAGCCAACACCACTAATCCCAGCACTTTGTGTGTCGACTTCACCCTGCACAACTTTGCGTCTGTGTTTGCTTTCGCAAGTTTGTGCACTTCAGTGTCTGTTGTTTTGATGTATGGCAAGATTTAACAAATCTAAACAGATCAGATTGGGATGGATTTTCTCGATGTATGCTAATGCTAATGCTAATGCGTGCTTGTTGAACTTTTATTAATACGATTAGGTTGCGTTTGAATTATTAAGCATCCTTTGAGCATCAAAATAGACCATAATTACAGCGTCTGCTAACTTTGTCATATCAGAACAATCGTACACGAAATGAGTAAAGCATACATTTATGTAATCAAGAGTTTCTTTGAGTACTGTCTTTCTGATTTAATTTTATGAGAATGTAAGGTATAGACACTATTTTTGTTGGTGGAAATAGTGATAAATAATACTAATTTAACTGGTTTATGAGAAACATGATAGATTGACAAAACTACTGCTGCTGTACAGAAAAAGCTTAATAGCACACCTAATGAGCATCTTTATTAGCAGCTTTAATAAAGCAATTCAATTTAAAAAAAGCTATTCTACATTTTTTTTTTTTAGACCACAGTCATTTTAATTCATTTTTCATTTTTTTTTTCTTGGTGGCTTAAAATAATGCATTGTTCCTTAAAAAAAGCTGTGTTTCCTCTAAACTTCACTGATTTGTATTCTTACAGTAAGTGTTTTGTTGCACTTCGTTTAGATGATGTTTAGCCGATTTTATATAACTCTGTTGTTTAGTATTGCCAGGTACTTACATTCCCACACACCCAGAAGACAAGTATGTAAATTCTTTGTAGCTCTTCAACACTCCCATCGTTTACTGGCATCAGAAAACACTAGCGTGGACTTTTCCTTCTGTCCACCATCCTTGCATTTTTAAATAGTGATGTGTGATTGCGTCTCATTATTTTTTTCAGTTCTACAAAGACAAGTCTCCGCTGTCCGGCGGCTTTGACACAAACAGACATGTTGAACTTGAAATCCAAAAAGGATTACAAGGATTTCCCTTTTGGCTGTAAAGGTTTCTGTCTGTAATTCAGCCGAGCGCTTTTTTTGAAACAAGAGGGTCTGAGCATTCTCATATCGCAGCGCAATGGAAAATCCCATCCCATTCTATGTGTTTCCCTTCCAGTGAAGTCATCTCACCAGCCTAACCACAGCTCACCCACTCCAGAGAGTGACAAGAAGCAGACAAGCACTATTTGCTTCTGACTTTTTGAGGACAGACCGCTTGGTGGCAGTGTTGAGCCAGTGTCTGTCTCAAACCCAAACACAAAACCTCTGGAGAAACACAAACTCTTCTTTTGTACAGTTAGGGATATTGTTTGTGATTTTTTTCTTTTTCTTTTTCTGAAATAGCATAAGTTTTTATGACTTTTTTATATCCCTGTACTTTAAAGCATTGTCACTGGTCCTATTGTCATCCGGCAATCAGAGGAAGTATTGTTCCTGTTCTTTCAACCAGACTTACTTGTCACTGAACCGTATCCTGTGTTTAGCTTCTGGGACAGGGTTGAAGGATGAGACGTCTCGAGAAAATATCATCTCTAAAGAGATAAATGATCAATCATCGATCTGCCAAATGGGGATTCACTAGTGTTGATGGAGGGTCATCATCACCTCTGGGGAAGCTGCTGAAACAGTAATGCTTCCTGATGGGAAATGGTACCACTGTCAAACTGTCTCATGTCATCTAAACACAAACAAATACTGTACCAGTTGTATTTAACAAAAAATAAGTGGCACATGTCATAAGCCTGAATACCTAATCTAATCAAATCTAATGGAAAATCGCCTGAAATTGCTCATATTAAATGTAGTGTTATAATATTTATACTTTTTTTCTGAACAATGTTTGAAATATTGACGGCGTTGGGAAATAACATAATATAATACATTATATAATACACCAATTACAGAATTTTATAGAAGTTTTTGTTTGCCTATTATTTACATGTATTTACATGTCTATATTTATATTCATATAACATATTATAAATAAATATATTGAAATATATACATGTGTGTGTATTTATATATAATAATTATACACAGCACACATGCATATAAACATGCAAACAAAAACGTTTATTTTGGATGCGATTAATTCGGATTAAACCTTTTGACAGCGCTAATAAAAGTATTTACATTAAAAAAAAAAAAAAAAAATCCAGAAATTTCTAAATAAATATTTAGTATGTTATAATATTAACCTTTTTTAAAATGTTTTTCCTGAACAATTTCACTTAAATAGATATGAAAACTAAAATTAAAGTTTCAATATTAATATAATATAATACACCAGGAACAGAATTTTATATTAGGATATTTATATTTAAAGATAAAAGGTCTGGAATTAATTGAACAAATATTTAGTATGTTTTAATATTTATACAGCACCTTTTTTTCCTGAAAACTTTCACTTAAATAACTGTAAGTGAAATATAATATTATATAATATAATGGAATATACCTGGAACAGAGTCTGCAATAATATTATAATTGTGAAAATAAAATAATAATAATAAACACTGTATAGTCCAAAATCTAGACTATAGTTGGCCACTGGTCGGCACATGTTGAAGTTCTGCTATGAATTTTATGTAATCCCTTAATTTGCTTTCCTAAATATTTAAGCACTCATGAGTGTTTCTTTGATATTAGCATTACCAATCATTGATTTGTTTTTAAATATAATTATAGCAGTGTTGGTATGTGTTTTGCTTGAGGGAAACATGTTTCCACCTCAAGGGTCTTTTGTTCCACCTGCGAGCTGGAGGAGTCAAAGGTCACCTGCACCTGAGGCCAGGTCCAGTAAACAAAAGCTTTCTTTTCTTTTTCTTCTTTTCGCTTTTCCAAACAACCACTTCTTGTCACGTGCACAGAGGAATGGGAACACAATGGCCTGACTGGAATGTCACAACAACCGAACCTGCGGGGTCACTTAATATGCATTAAGCCTTATTTACGGCTCATGACTGTTTCGGTGTGAGCTCTGCGTTCATTCAATAGGAAGTCGAGAGGTATCGGCGTTTCGGGCTCGTCAGAAATTCAATGGGGATCTTTTAAAGGAAGCCCATTGTTTTCAAGTGGAACGCTGTGCCAGATTTCACAGCTTACGCAATTTTGGAGGATTGTGAATGCTTTTGGATGGCTTCCCTTGCATTGCACCCATCAAAGAGAAAAAAAAGGCTCCTTCCTAGTTCCTCGGCTCTGCAGTGGGTCTTCAGCCCATCTGGCAGCAAGTCAAGGCCAGCAGATGGGAGTCTTTATCCCTGGTGTTGTGGGTGTCAGGCGGTTGGCCTGTGGAGAGATTGGCCCCTGGTGAGAGACAATGGGCTCGGGTTGTGCCTGTTCAGACACGAGTCCACCAGGTGAGGGGGGTCTCAGCGGCACAGCAGGTATTGAGCCCGACCCTCTGTATGCCTCCTCACATAAAGCCTTCCACCTGGGATGGGAAACAGCAGGTTCCTCATGCTTCCCACCCTTCTGCTCTCAGAAACATGCTCTCTGGTTCACGGGAACTCCCGCCCGCACCGGCACCAGCTGCGTACCTGCTCAGAGTCTTGGGAGTGTCTGAGGAACAAGTCGAGGGACATCTTTCCCACAGTTGACCTGCTAGATTCATATGTCAGTATACTGACCGACCTCTGAACTGTTATCTGCACACAGGATGCAAAAATTAAACCTCGCCATGTGCCAAATGAAACTGAAAGACATAACTTAAAGAGGCGAATGATACAAATCAAAGGCAAACAAACGGTCTACATCTACACTGACTTCAGTGGAACTTCAGTGGAAGTTGATCTAAGATGCTAAAAAGGTTTTTTTTTTTTTCCCTACATGTGATGCCACATGTGCACCAACACAAATAAACAAACCACTGCTTCATGTATTTATGACAGAATCTCATTTTATGTATAATTCTGATTTAATACACAGTTAAATAATCCAATTGTCATAAAAATAAATAAAATATAAAGTAAATAGTAGCACATGTGGTTACATATTTATGCCTTGTAATTTTTTGTTGATAAAGATGGCTTATTTTTGAATTAATTTTTGTATTTTACAGATGCGTAAATTATTTTTGTAGACGATAAAGTTCACCAAGGGAACCGACAATATTTAAACAAACTATACACTAGCATTTGCACTAGAGTTCTTACCGGTGTTATTTAACATTTTTTTATATTAATGTCAGTTTTGTATTATTATTTTACATTATATGTTTGTGTGTATATGTATGCATATACATATATACATATATATATATATATATATATACATATATATATATTCTAGTGCTGTCAAACGATTAATCACGATTAATCACATCCAAAATAAAAGTTTTCATTTACATAATATATGTGTGTGCTGTGTATTTATTTATATATAAGTAAGTAAAATATTTACTTGGATTTACATCTATATATTTATATTCATATAATTTATGTCATAAATATATTTTACATATTTTACACACACATATATATTACGTAAACAAAAATATTTCACACACACACACATACACATACACACACACACATATATATATATATATATTAATTATTAAGTTTTATTTTAGGTTTAGTTTTAGCTATTATAGTACACCAAGTTAACTAAATAAACCAAAAAGTTGCATTGGTAACTAGCTAAATTAAAATCTTATTTTATATCAGTTAATGTTTATTTTATTTCAGGTAACAGCAGTATGTTAATGTTTTTAGTGTTAGATTTTGTGAACTATAATTGTGCTATGCAGTTGTAGGTTTTTTTTGTTTGTTTGTTTTGTTTTGTTTTGTTTTGTTTTTCAAATCAGCAGAAGTTAGCAGCGACAGAGATGGTAAAGCTGAGGCAGGTTGAGGAGGAAATGTCTCTGTGTATCTAGAGGTCGTTTGGGCTGGGATGATGCTCTTGGCCAGCGTGACTCAGCAGCACATGACATGTCAACATATTTATGAGGCGTTTCCAAAAACTCCTGTCTGCTCTGACTCATTTCTCAACAGCTGCGTCGCTAGTGTCATGTCGGGCCTCAGTCGTCTTTTTAACTTGAATTATGATAACGTTAAACCTGGGTTTATTAAGAACCTTTAGTTTAACGTTTTCCCTCTATTTAGACCGTTGCACTTAAACATTTCCAAAAACCTCAGTGCTTGGCACAGCATTTCTTCTCCTAAATAATGGTGCCCTTGTTTGTGTGCATTGGTTCTTTGCTTGCAGACTCCGCACTAAGTCACCTCCGCTTGTGGTTGTTCAGGGCATCTTTGGCATCCCATGTCAAAGCTGAAGTGTTTGTTGTTTTATATGACTTTTTTTTTAAGACTCTCAAGGATTAGAAGTAAAGAGCTGCTCCCAGTGTGCCGGCAGCCTCAGGCAGGACTGGAGCCTTTGCACACACACACCCCAGTCACGCAAGCCGACACAACAGACAAGTACACGCAGTGCCAGAACAGCTCCTCTTGCTATTCTGTGGTTACTGGCATACTAATAATATTTGTTGAAGGCTATTATGAACTTCTGATCGATAATTGGTTCCTCAGTGACATAATTATATGAACATTACAGACGTTTATGCTAATTGTTTGTGCTAACATTGCTGTGGCTCCATGTAACCTTTGATGCTCTTTTTTTAAAAACAAATTATGTCAAGTCAACCTGAAATGAAAAATGACCTATTTACTTATGTAACATATTCTGGATTACAAATAAGCTATATTTAAGCACTATAAAAAAGCAAATAAAAGCATAGACTTGTTATATATAAATCTATATCGAGATAAACCTATATATATA
>JAUMHE010000153.1:0-12713 GCA_032359235.1 Enteromius mattozi | reverse complement strand
TCGTCACTTTTTGAGGTCCCCCTGAAACATTTCCGTTGTGGTCCGTGCTATTTGCAGCGCGTTTCTGTGTTTGGTTGTGTTGCGAGAATTTGCAGCACCTGTGTTGTCAAACTGATGAAGGTGTTTTCTTAATGTGCTGTCGTTTTTTTCTGTTGGCATGTGTTTTCTTAAGTTGCAGCGCGTTGAGCTCTCTCGGCCACCGTACTTTACAGCCCCATATTTTGTGCATTGTTACAGTACGAGCATGTTGATAAGGGCAGTTCCACATTTTAATAAGTCAAGTTCACTTTAGAAATTTTGAAGTTGTAATATTCCATTTAATGTTTTATTTATGTTTTATCTCATTTAAGAGGCGGATGAATAAATTTATCAATCTGCAAGCAAATCTGAATCACGAATCAGTTTATGAGTGTTCATTCACTCAAGTACATTGTTCATTGTACGAGATATAAACTCGTAATTGCAAGTTATTTAAGTCAAGTTAAGTCAGAATTGCGAGATGTAAAGTCACAATTATGTGAAAAAAAGTCTGAATTGTGTGATATGAACTCAGAATTGACTTTAGATCTTGGAATTCTGACTTTATAACTCACAATTGTGTGATATTAAGTCACAATTCTGACATTTTCTCAAAATTTTAAGATATAAAAGTCGCAAATATGAGAACAAAAAAGTCTGAATTGCATCATATAAATTCGCAATTGCGAGTTATAAAGTCCAATTATGAGTGAAAAAAAAATACTGATATACTCTCAGAATTGCGACTTTATATCTCACAATCCTGATTTTATAACTCTTAATTGTGAGTTCATATCTCACAATTCTGTGAAAATAAGTCAGAATTGAGTTATAAGTTAGAATTGCAAGATAAAAAGTTTTCTTTCTTTTTTTTTGATTCAGTGGCCAAAATGGGCTTCCATAGTATAGACCATTTTACAGAATGTGATAATACACAGTTATTAACAGGCTTTAATATTATTCTAATATTATTCTTTAAAAAAAACAACTGAATTTTACATTTATAACATTATAGTCTATGTTATATTACCTTGGCATTAAAATTTACATTTTTTTAAAAATAAAACACAGAAACACTATTTTATCTTTGCTCTTTGGGGCAAATGGAGATGCAAAAATCTGTTGTACTTTCCATTAATGGTTATAGATATGTACCCGACTATGACGATTTCCACTTATCAGAACCCCAGAAATATGAAAAGGTTTCATATTTAAAATTAAATGAATAATTTCATTATAATCATGATGCCAAAAATCTTATAATTTTCCAACATGTAAAGCAAATTATCTGAGATTAATAAAGCCGCCACTATCCGCTAACAAAAAGGATATGATGTCAACAACTAATAATGTAAAAGATTCCTTGAGACATCAGAAACAGTGACTTCTGCAGTTTTTCAGCAACACATTTGCGGACAATATAATTAATTCCATGTGCAGATACATTTTGTTCCCAGAATCCACTCTACTTCTACAAGAACTAATCAAACATTGAGTTTGAGCAGAGCCCACCTGAAGGATATTCCTGAGAGCTCTTCTAGCAAGCACCTGCTTCCCTGTTGACTGTTCTGTCCATTTCTGTTTTAACAGAGCTGATCTATTTGAAAAGCGTTATTTGATTTAGGAACTTCAAACACAAACACTTCAAACTCCTGGTTGCTTCACTGACACAGTTCAAGGTTCAAAGTAGCGATACATCAATACACATGCCTGACAGTTTATCCATAACAAGTCTGATTGTCTGCATTAGCTGATAACAGTTCTACAGCTGAGCGACTGAGATTCTGAAGAATTAATATTAATCTGTATTAAATAGTGCAGTTGAACTTGGAGCTTTGATAGCGACCATTTCTAATTTGTCAATTTAAGTTTCAGAAATGCATTCACAAACACCCACTTCGCAGCCCTTGGTTGTCTGAGAATGAAGCGTTGAAGAAACTCTTCTAAATGGCTTATTGTGTGTCCTGAATTCTCAGAAACACAAGGCATACTTTGTGTGCGTATCATGGCCACCGTGTCCCTCCCCCTAGCCTCCTGTGTTTTGTTTGGCGTGTAGATGGGCGCTCTGCTCACTGACACCAGTGTGCTAGTGAGAGTCAGACAGGTCTTATCACTACCTGCCAGTCTCTCCAAGGTCTGCTTCAGGATATGATGTGGTTAGGGCTGTTGATTGTGAGGCTCTCTAGGTGGTCTGTGTCTATGAGAGAAATAACTATAGGGCTGGTTTGCATTGCCAAGAATGAGAGGAATGAGTCGAGGTGTATCATTTTGTCACTTGTTTCTTAACCTAACAATGTGGGGTTTTTTATAACTTGGGGGAAATGGTAGCAATGCTTACTACATGATGACAGCACCATAATAATAATAATAAGCTTCTTTTTTTTTCCCCTTCAACCTGCGCTCATAAAAATACATACTTGTGCACTTTTTGCACAAGACCGTTTTTACGTACCTAACTGCACGTTCCGCCACAGTTTCAAAGAGAAATGTTTACTGAGCGGAGCCAAAACACAGGTTCAATACATTGCTATAAACTAATACTCTACCATGTTGCAAATATGCTCTACACCAGACCCAACCCTAAAACTACCCGTTAGTGTTAAAAAATGCAAAACTGATCTAAAAACGCATTTGTTGATGCAACCGTGTCATTTCAACTTCCGAACCAGAGTTTTTTTACCTCTCAAGTACATCTTTGCACTCCATGAGCTACCAAACAAACCTACCGTCTATGAAAACCCATAGATATGAAGCTGGATATGTGTGATGATAACATTCAAAAGCATCAGTTTTTAAATCTTCCAGCATATTAATATTGTTTTGAAGTCATAACATGATATTCTTTAAGTAATTTTGTGAAAATTACTCTATTAATCTAAACTCTGTAAATTTGTGTGTAACGAAATAAAAGGTGCAGTGATATGTACTTATTTCTATATATTTTGTGTCTCACTAAACTGTACGTTTATGCCATGAAACCAGGTAGATTTTTTTCCAATGAGCATTTCAGTCCAGCTTGACCAAAGTCTGTTTTTTTATTTTTATTTTATGACACTGTAATGCAAATGCAGCTTCACAGCTAAGCAAGCTAAGTGAGGCAATAAGTAATATTGCTGTTATAAATTGTAATTTCACAGCCTTATAAGCACTGGGAGGTCTAATTGTAGTGTTCTTTTAGACAAACGAACTGGTTAAAAATTTTATTTTCAAGTTGCTTTGCAATGATTTGTATCTTGAAAAGCGAGGCACAATTATACTTGAATTTAATTATAATGATATTGTTAAAATTGTATTAATAATCTTATCAGTAGATTGTATTTTACTTTGTAAAACTGCAGCTTCAGAACAACTACCCCAACACTGTTCTTTTTTCCGTTTAGCTCTTTAAAATTGAAGTTAAATATCTAAGGAAACTCTTACTTTCTTACATATTTTTTCTTCTTTACTCTTTTTGGGTCATTGAGAGAACTTTTAGTCATTAGTCATTACCTGTTTGGAGATCTCAGTCCCTGCTGTTCATTCCATCAGCTGCTAATCAGCCAATCACAAGGCAGTGTTTATCTTCCTGTGGCGGGGCAGCCAACAGCTATGTGGCTCATTTCCTTTAATACCACAGAGGGCTGTAGTAAATTCCATTTTCAACCTATTCTTTCTTTTCACACCAACCCAAACAACATTTTTAATGAATAGTTCACGCAAAGTGAAAATCTGTCATTATTTACTGGTCATTCCAAACCCGTACGACTTTCTTTCTTTCATAGGAACCATTTAAACGTTCATCTGAAAGACAAGCACAAGCCATGAATAATCTCATGGCTGTTGTATAAACCACAAACAGCACTGTGGTTACTGTCCCCTGCTTGCAATATCATAAGCTCCTCTGACTCCTCTGTGGTGTCCATTGAGACCAGGGGTCAAGGCCGAGGGAGGTCAGAGTTTCAACTCTGCACTTCCTCCCTACTGCCGCTATAATCACAAACGGAGACGATTAGCAGATGCCTCTCGGATGCCATAACAAGGCCTGCCTTAAAAACACACTCCTATTTGCTGTGAGTGTCAACATATGAGGTCGTGCGCAAACACCAGTAAAACCTTAAGAACACATTAAAAGCACAAGCTCCACTTAATTAGTGGGAGCAGTCTGTCATTTTATTTAATGTCCAGATGGACAGGCAAATATCCCATGGGAAACTTTCTGAGTTGTGTGCACGCCAGTTGACCCCAGCAGTCTCACTGAAGATGAGGAGTTAGATTTTTCAAAACTTCCTGTCCTGACATTCTATGTTGGGTTATAATTACATGTTTATTGTGGTGGTACAGTTTGTTTGCATGTAGACTAATATAGGCTATTTTATGTACTGCTGATAAAGGAGAGCTATAAAGAAGAGCTTTCCAGTGAAATACTGCTCCTTTAGTTTATGAGGCGACAGGCTTGCGCAACAAAAGTACATTTCCCGTCATTCTCTGTAGCAGCCAGAGAATGGGAAAATCTCCAGATAAAGCACCATTTATGAACCTAATGCCAAGAAATAAAAACAAAAAACCCTGAAAGAAATATGTAACTAATAGCATATATATATTATAAACAAAAATGTATAAATAGCTCACATGCATAAACAAATACTTGTGCCGAATACAAAACACAGTTCCAAAGTACTTCAAATGTCAATTCATATTCAAATCTGGACAATAAAACAACCTCATTTACATTATGTGTTATGAAAAGAGTGCCTTAATAAAGCAATCCTTAAATTGTGGCTTAATGACACCACAGGACAAAAGAACACCATTTGGTGTATTTGGTGTAAGTTGGTGCAGTTTAAGGTGCAAAAATCGCATTATTTTCCACATACTGTATATTTTGGTTTCTCCTCTAAGGCCCACCTCCTGAAACAGGTCGATTTTTGCAAAGCTCATCGTTCTAAAAAAGCGAGGTGTGCTCTGATTGGTCAGCTATCCAGTGCACTGTGATTGGCCGGATACCTCAAGTATGTGGCGAAAATGTTACGCCCCTTACTATAATGTGATGTGTCCCAGCGCTATGACACAAAAACAATAAAGCACATTACAAACAAGGCATTTGTTGCATCCAGTGAAAACATAATTACTGATTATCATGACCTAGTACTGTCTTTTTACGCATTGCGTTGCATTGCACCTCATAAATATAAGACCATGTGATCAGAGTAACGACAGAACTACTCTTTACTGCTCAAAACTCACGTTTGAATAGTAAGTAGCAGGTTCTTTTTTTATAAAAAAAAAACCGTAACTTACTTAAAGGTTGTGAGTCAGAAGCACCACACTGTTCTTGCAGAGGTAGAATTGCTCCACTTTATAGTCATAAGCTACTCTCCAGCAACCGGCAGCAACACTACAGCGAGAATTATAACTCTGCCTTCTTTCTTTGCGTAAACATTAGGGCGTTGTTTGAAAATAAGCCCACTCTGTGATGTAGAAAAGTGGGGGCGTGTTTAAACGAGACATTTGGGGGGGTCTTATCTATGCACTAACAGCTTGTAACACTCCAAAGAGAAAAACAAATTTGAAATTGCATCATATCACCCCTTTAAATTATGGGTAAATGAAACCACAAGATGTGCTTCATGACACCACTAGCAAGTCCTCAGGGATAGGTTTGCCCTTTCAACATTAGACTTTTTTCTGATGAAATATTATTGAACCACCAAAAGAGATACAGGTTTTCTCCATCCACTTTTCCTCTTTTTCACCGTTCTTTATTTCCAATATAAGACAATGCTGGGCCGCTCTCCACCATAGTTCAGTCCAAAACCTTATAGCTGTTGAGACTGATATTGTTGGTCCAAAACAAAACACCAAAAAACAAATCAGTGGAACACTGTAGTAATGTAGCTACAGCACACTAATTTCTACACGCTTAGACTCAGTGAACTCATTTTTCACCTATAAGGAATGAATAAAAAGGTGAAGGAGGCAGGGGTTTAGTCCCTCAAAGGGGTAATAAAGTCTTAATGTCTTAAGCCAGTGTAGTGAGAACGACTGCACGCTCTGAAACAGAGGGTTCCACTGTCCCAGCCAGCGGGAGAAACCAGACAGCACTGGAACGACCCTTAACACAACAAGCAGCGCTTTTTACAAGTCTACTAGTAAAACGTCTGCCTAAGCACAGACATAATGTGCTGCATAATAGATCTGAAGTTCTGCTTAAACAGACAGCAGTCGCCCACTAAATCATCCGTCAGAAAAACCTCAAGCTAAAATGTTTCTTGTCTGTATCTTGTACCAACTTGAGCTTTGTGTGCTCCAGGAGAAGGAATTTCCTTGGAAAGAAAGACCTCCTCCAATTTTGCCTGTAATTTGTCAAATTCTGGACAAAATTAAGTGCTGGCCGGTATCCATTTGTTAAATAGACTGGAACTTTTCAATTACCGCAAAAAAATGACAACATTGCTATGAAAAAAAAAAGTGGTTTACTCTTCCTACTTGATATTGCAGCACTGCTAATATCATTACCCTGCACAATAAATTGGTTGTGCTATTTCTCATAGGTATTTTACTGGATAAAAGCATCTGCTAAATGAATAAAAAGGAATTACACATTGAATTAAATAGTTCATGGTCTAGTTGAATTCACTGAACTCTGAAATATACAACAGCAAACAAGTTATATAACATAGAAACCAAAGAATATGAACAAAAGGCAGACAGATAATAAAGACGTCTGGGATGGTTTTCCATTTAAACTCATGAAAATGTAGATCATGTTGTAAATAATAGTGAAATATATTTTTATATTTCTGTTCCATTATTATGAAGATTTACTATGGAAAAACATTAATAAAAAAAATTAGTTGAGACAAAAACAATGTGCAGTATGTGGCAAATAATGTGTTTTTTTAACCTTGAACTGCATAAACACATTGCATTACACCAAATACACAAAATAATGTTCTTTTTAGCAACGTCATATGACCCCTTTAATAGCATGGCTTTGTAAGTGCTACACTGTTCTTGAAATCTGAATCCGAGTATTGAACTTGAGTACTGCAAATATTGAAGTAAGCCAAATTAATTAACTTGATTAAGTATACTTAGAAATTACTCAAACCATCACTGGCCAAGTTAAACTCACATATATTTTACATAACATAGTAACGTAGATTTGACTTGACATTTCGTTCTTAAATTTAAGAACTTTGAGCTTTAAATTGTGTCACAATAAACTATCTTACACTATCTTCAGATAAACTGTTGATGTATTGCTATTGTGACTTATGAGTTTACAGCGGACCGTGGACATTTCACTTATTGTGTGCAGCATCACATTTGCATAGGCCATACTGCTTGAATTTGTGATTGGTTGACAGCAAATTTCACATATTAAATGCAATTATAAAATAATATTATAAACCGGTTAGCCTGATTTAGTTTGAAACGATACAATTTTATTTTGTTTCTGGTTCTGGTTGTTTTCCTTTTCATCCAATGAACCAATTCAGAGCCCTGCCTCCAATATCACATAATTAAAGTGTTCTGGGTAGTGTCTAGGGCATTGCCTGAGTGTTCATGTTGTTGGCTAGATGGCTGCATAGATATGCGTCTAACAAACAACCCAAACACTTTACGAGTGCCCCTTCATGAGTCCACTGTACTTTTTATCCGTTTAAGTAAGCCAGGAAAAAAACACAACCCTGATCACTTGGTAATAATAATATTATAACTCTCCTCAACAAGCCACATGATTTGAGGTATTATTCATGCCTGTAGCACAAATGGTTTAATAGTTAGGGGTTTTGAAAATGCCGAAAAATTGTCGAACTATACATATGAGCAATTGCAATAGCTAGAACCACTTATTATGCAACCTAGAATCAAGCTAAGAAGGCAGGGTTAATTCTTATTTCAAACATAAAAACATTCAGTGCAGGAACTCTGGCTCCAACTGTGAGAGAGGCACATTCATAAAGATTTAACATAACACCTGAATAACCAGCAGTTCATAAAGGAAGCATTCATAGCACGTAGAGCTCTAGTGAGAAGGGAAATTGACCTTACCTCTGCAAACCTGACCCCTGGGTATGTGAGAAGGGCCCTGGAAACCTGCAGCTGGATGGCCTGAAGAGCTCTGCTGTATCCTCTCGCCTTATCACCAAGGTGGCATGTTGTCCCACGAACAGACTCCCAGACTCTGTCAGAGATGCAGCCGGTGGGTAGAGTCCTCACTATAGCTCTGGTGCCGGTGCACACTGTCTTTTTGATCTTCTGGTTGTTCTTGAAGTACCTCCTGACCAAGACGGTAGAGCGCTCTTTCTTGTTACGCACAAACTCGCTATCAGACACAGAGCCCTCGCTGTCACTACAGTCGGGTACAGACAACCTAAACGGTGTGGACCTCTTAAGGCATTTGCCCTGAGAGCAAATGGGTTTGCTTTTCCTGTTGAGCCTTTCCAAACTAGAGAAGCCATTTTTATGGCACACGGCACATACAAAGTCTGTTCTGTCACGCATTTTGTGATTCACGGCAGTGCCACAGCCGTTGGTGCATTGAGGTCCTTGTGGTGAGGTTACTGGCACACTGTTTCGCCTCAAATCCAGCCCGCAGAACGGCAGGCTCTCCGTGTTTTGGCCGATTACGAGCTCCATCTGGCACAGTTCACCATCCGAGCCACTCAATGTTGGCCGTTCTCCAGCAAGGCAAGTAACATCAGAAGAAACCCCTTCTGCTTTCCCCTGCTGGGGCACCGTTCCCGAGCTTCTAGTAGGAAAGCTATTCTCCGGGCAGCCTTCATTGCTTTCCACTGGATAGCAAAACCCACACATCTGGCACATGTACAACCCTTCTTCCCCGTGCCTTGCAGCCCCACAGCTGCAGCTTTTGGATCTGTAGGTCTCGTCTAAGCAATCCAAACTTTTAGACCTAGTATCCAAAGACTTCCGTATTCTGCATTCTGCGCCCGGTGAGTCCTCTTCTAAAGTATCTAACGAAAACCGTGTGGATTCGCTTTCAGGCAAGCCGTAGTTCATGGATATGAGAGCATGTCCGTTATTTGATGAAGTGTCCTTACCAAGTCTCTTCATTCCTAGCACAGAGGATGCCCTGTCGGAGGCCATGGAGCTCATGAGGCCAATATGTGCTTGTCTCTCCACACGAACCCTCATATCACTAGGCACCTGTTGACAGAACCTCCTTGCTCAACTTACACCGAGGACAAGCTTCTGGCAAACTACTCCTAAAGATGATAGCTCTGGGATCAGAGAAAGAATGAAGTGGAAGCTTTAGGATGACTGCCGTAGAAAGTGACGGCTGCGTCTTCTCAGTTTTTCGCCCCTCCTGAATTTAACGACTTCTCCCAAGACCTCAGGGCCTCAGATCACTAGATGAGAGGGGAAGCAACAAAAAAAAAAAAAAAATTTCAAAAAACAAAATCTCTTGCAACACAGTATTTTTAAGTGACCTAAAAATGTTCCCTGAATGAATGAAGAAATATGACAATGCAAGAGCAAGAACATAAACATACTGTAACTCAACACACTGGTTTTACTTGGCCTGGGCAAGGCTAGAAAGTTTCACAACCCTTATCAGAGTCAAGCTGTTTTGTGTCTTGCTAGGCGCTATCTGGGGAAGCTGTTAAAACTGCAATTCACCCATAACCGAAATGTTTTAAAACGCTGAAGAAATATTTCAAGGACAGGATGTACATTTTGACAGCACGAAATGAAAATTCACGTCCACTCAATAATATCTCCCTCTCAGGAAATCACACAGCTGTCCAAAATTTCACTACAGGCTTCAGCACCCGAGTCCTATACAAACGCACGGGTCTCTGGAATGTAAAGCCTCGCATGGAGGGAGTCGGACGAATGAGATTAAAGGGGGGCATTCGCTGCATTGATTCTGGGTGAATTCAGCCAGTCAGTCTCTTCAAACATAGCTGGGTTCCCACACCCACACAGTCAATGATAAATCACGGCTCTAACACAGTGAGGAGTTCTTCTTTCATAACTCAGCACTTGAGTGATTGTAATCAGACATGGACTTGGTGAAAGAGTGTCAAAAACACTACTAATATTGTGTAGGGACAGGCTGAAAGAAACAATCAAAACTGACTTTCTACAAACATACATTTTTATATTTTCATAAAAAAAAAAAAAAAACTGTGAGTGATGCAAATCTAATTTTTAAATGACAACGATTCACCCATGTCTACTAAACCCTTAAAAAAAAAAAAAAATCACACCGGAACATACGAACCACACTTACACTGCTGTTGACAGAGACAGCAGTTACCATGTTTAAGTAAGAAACAGCTTCACTTACAGTCTTTTCAACACCACAGTATTATTTCTGTCTTACATTTATGTGATCACAGAAATACTGGGATAAAAGTTTATAGCTCGGATATAAACAACAATGTCAATGGTAGGGAAATAGAGCAGGTCGTCTTTTGAAAGTAACTACGTGTGTGTGTGAGAGATATATATATATAGAACTATAGTGTGGATTGGAGTAAGGTAAACAGTACCTGTGTTTGGGACATGAAGAACATCAGAATTACATCAGAAGCCACTTAACATGTTTTGTCTTTATCTGTACCCAGAATACATTCTCCAACATTACTAATAGCATAAATCATATGCATTCCTGCTGTGAAATGAGATCCTAGAACAGATAAACCAGACACACCCTTGTCTCAATGACGAAATGTCATATGTACACGTGAGTTCATGAGGCAGTCTAATTATGAAGTGATGGAAAAAATTGTTTTTTTTAGTTTACTTTCATTCTGGCCGGTTGTTAGACTGTTGAAAAGCGGCTGAAGGGTGTTCTGGAGGGTTGCATACCGCTCAAAAAGGGGGTTAAAATAAGTAACGATGATAGTGATGCTTCTCTTAGCAAACACAACTAATTATAGTTCTTCTAAAAACTGTTGAAGCCTAGAAGTACTGCAAGCCTTTATTTGTATATATTACATTATGAGAGACTGTATCCAGTCACAGCCATTTCCTGTAATCCTTATTGATGTCACGGTCATGTGCCAACAACCGATGTATCTGATTATGTCAGCCTGCCTGCAGTGGGTGTTACATGCATTTGTGCCCTAAAAACCTGAACTTGTCAGAAACACCTCTTACTTATCTAAACTATGAACTGTAGCAATAAAGAGGCTGCATATCGTGCCTCCAGAAAGGAGGGTGGGGATGAGTGTCTGTTGAGGCATGAGGCCATTGTAACGCTTGGAAATTACGGGAATTCCCACCTCCCCAAATCCACCTCCGCACCCCCTCCTTCTCCCCTTCTTTTCTGAAGCCAGCACAAACTAATTATCTGTGCTAGCTTGATTCTGTTCCTGTGCAACAGGCAGCTACTGGAGCTAAGCCTCATCCAGACTTGGAACAGTTTATCTTCATAAAACAAAGTTTATGTGTGGGTAAACAATGTCATCGACGACAACATACATGCAGGGTAAATTAAGATTAAGGTAATCTAAGATAACAGCCAATCATAAATTGAACTAGGTCAACTGTTGTTGATCTCTGACCAGTGTTACTGCAGTTAAGGCTGGAACATACTACACAAAAGTCAGCAAGTGTATGATAACTAATGTTTTAAAACCTGTTCATATTTTAAAACATCACATCGTACTTTTGGCGACTTTGGGAATGGTTACAGTGAAAAACATACACTATAGACTGAGAATCACACACTGCTAGACGTCCAAGTCATTCTGAACACAAGCAAACTCACACAGAGCATGTGCCTCGTTACTAGGAGATGCATGACAACATATGCATGCATGCTAAAATTGGCTCAAAATATCAAACCTAGTTGATATCAATGACTAAACAAATTCATAATATGAAGCTAAAAAAATCTGAGACTGTGCCTATCATACAGTACATAATTTTATGTGAAACTTAACCTGACTGGCCATGAATTTTGGCAACTAGCATTGACTCATCCAGACTGTAAATTGAGCCAATAATTTGGGCTAAAGTCATGTAGTGTATTCTAACCTTTATCTTAAACCAAAACTGAAATGAAATGTAGCTAAAATAAATATTAGACGGGCAAATTTAATTTAAAAACTGTAAAATAAAAGAGTGTTGCCTTGCACACAACTGAAATAAATACAAACGAATGCACCAAAATGACTAAAAATAGGCGTAAATGTACAAATTTAAAAAATACAATAAAATATAAACATTAAAAAATATAAGCCAATTCAAAATATGAATAAATACTGTAATAGTATGTAAATAATACTAAAATAACAGTTTGTGACAGTTGTGCTTTCCTTGAGGCGTCCATAAAAAGATGCCACACTAAAAAAAATATATGAGCCTTAAACAAGCTGGAGCGAACTAAAGCTGCCAATTTGTAAAAAATTCAACCTGATCTCACAGAATTGCGTGAAATAACCACGTACTCTTAACGCATAATTCCGTGTTAGGCTCGTGAAATCATCGAATATTCCGTGATGGGGTCACGGAAAAGATTACAATGCAAGTCAGTGACAGGCATCAGCCGTGATCCACGCACGGATTTGGATTCAAATATTGAGTAATGATATTGCCATCATTGCATATGTATCGGTGTGTGACTTTTCACTGTAAACAGTCACAACAATTTTATTAATATTACTTTATTTATACATTTATGAGCACGTAACCCAACACCTGCCCCTAAACCTACCATCTGTTAATAAAACACA
>JAUMHE010000149.1:34465-46656 GCA_032359235.1 Enteromius mattozi | reverse complement strand
ATGACTATAATTGATTTTTACCATGCCTGGCTAAATAAATGTTATTTCTTGATTAATTTTGGACTGTTGAAATCTTTGCTCCTAGTAGTGTTGTGCGGAGTTTTTCGGCGCGCGCAAGATTCGGCTCAGATAAGACAAACTGGGGCACAGTGAAACAGAGCAGTGTAAAAAGTACACAATTGTTTCCTTTTATTGGTAATCAGTGGCCCAAAAAAAAAAACTCACAATGTAACATCACAACTTTTTTGTTCAGCAGAATTTCTTGACAATTAACCTTTCATCTTAACTGACTGAATAACAAAGAAGGTGAAAGTTCAGATGACTGTCATTCTTCTTATTCTCACATCTCTTCCTGTTAGAAGTGTAAAAAATTTCAGAGCTGCTGTTCAACACAACACTTCAGAGGAAGAAAAAGACAGATGTACAAGCACTGAGGTGAGTGTTTCATCTTTCTTTAGGTGTTTTCATTTATGACTGTCATCCTAAGATTACAGACATTTTAATGATTTTATTTAAACCTGATGATCAAGTGTGTCTAAATGAATCACAGAAAGCTGTTCATTCTGATACCATGACAATGACAATGTGTGGTATAATGAGTCTGTGATTCTTAAACAGTATTTCTGATCATGTAATCATTCGTATCACTCAGCAGCTTCATGTGTCTGCAGACAGTGCTAATTTAATACGGTGTCTAAATGGTAAACTCTAATAAAAACAGCAGCTTTTCAGCTTTTTAACACTCTTTAAGTTCACTGTAAGTGTTAAACACAAATTAAAAAAAACAAAACTCTAGGACTGAATAGCTTTCTATCATAATAATGATTTTAATGAATCCACACAAAATCTGTGATTTTATGCCTTTATTAAAAACCAAAAGAAAAAAGATTCTCTAAAATCCCTCCAGCTATAAACAGTTTCAGCAGAGTCAAACCGGTTTCATTTGTTTTCTTGAAATGGTTGCGGTTTAACCTGTTAACTCCCACGCCCATTTTTGAGTGTAGGCCTGCAAAGGTAATGTCAAAATTCAAATGAATATAATACTGGAATGCTTTTGAATACAATCTTTAGTTTTCAACTAACCCGCCCGCAACTCGGACCGCAAAAAAAAAAAAAAAAATATTGTACCCGACCCGCTTCCTGACCCGCATTTTTTTTTCAAATGGTGCGCTCGCTGACGTGGTGCGCTCAGAGGTGCGGCGGCGAGAGCAGGCAGTTCTTGAGGTGACCCATCATTTTCCGTTTCAGCTGTCTAGATGCATATTACTGATGAATGCGATGTTTATGTTTGGACCCTGCTTGAAGAATTCATCAGCAGGTCAACTGAGAGAAGTGTGAAAGCCCTTAGGAGCGCAAACTATTCTTTTTCTGAA
Source organism: Enteromius mattozi (assembly GCA_032359235.1). NCBI lineage: Eukaryota > Metazoa > Chordata > Actinopteri > Cypriniformes > Cyprinidae > Enteromius > Enteromius mattozi. The sequence continues at coordinate 45,283 of JAUMHE010000149.1, read as the reverse complement.
TGCTGATATAGCCTAGTGTTATGTAATAAAGGCTTGATTTATTCATTTATTTTGTTTCATTTTCTTAATTAAGATGCTGCATGTGTTTTTATCCAGTCTAATCGAAGTGTGCGTCTCTCCTCCCACCCCCTCTCAGAAAATACATAAAACTGACATTACTGAGCTATATGCGTTTAAAAGTAACCTATTAAAATGATACAATGGCATTGCTCAGTTCAACGTGTTGGGAAATCGGGAATTTTGTCCTGCGTCAGCATTTATTCAACAGTTAATAACGCTCAACATTCAAAAGGTAAATAAGGATTTCCCACTTGTATTAGTAGGCTAAGGCTATTTCGCCACGTCGATGCCCAATTGAAGCTCTCACAAGCACAAAATACAGGCTCTTTCTATTTGTGTATTTGTGGAGCTTCCACTCCCCAGTCTTCACCTTTTCTCTTGCCGTCTCCATCTCTACATGCAGACTGAGCTTGTGCATCATCTTCGAGCCAGTAATTTAGCCAATAAAGTGTAGGCTTATGTATTTCATAGAAAATTGTGTCTAGTACTATATAAATTACAAAGGTTTAATTGACATCTTTATTTCAAACGACCCGACCGACCGAGACCCGAATATCATTAAAAATATTTTTGGATGACTCATAACCACGGGCACCCGCTCATTTTGGATCAACCCGCGCATCACTGGTGGGTACCACTTGACCTCACACCACAACTCAGAGTGATATGCTTTTTTTTAATTCAAAACATTGTTCAAGATGTAAGATATTTGAAAACAGTATAAACAGTGCATTTTTGTCCGTGAACATATCCAATAATATACAATTATACTGTTGAAACAACCACTATTACTACTATAAATGACTATTTATTTAACTGTACTGTATAAATATAATACACTTTACAGATGTTTCTGATTAGAAACCTTTATCAGACACATCAAGTAGAGTGCTGATAAAGAAACCTACCAGAAAAAGTGAAAAAAAAAACAAAGTATGTGTCACACCAGCGGGCTGCACTGATCCCAGTGCAGCCAGCTACACTCGTTCACAGTCACCTGACTTTTAATGAGCACCACCTGAATCCAATCTCACAGCAAGTATAAAGAGCCCAGCATGTCAGTCGTTCAGTGGCGGTGATCAAGGTAGCTTCTCATACTCTTACCTTATGCCTCCTACATGGATTTATGTCTCTGATGTTTGTCAGTCACAGTGGCATTACTACGATCGTTGTCTCTTCACGGAGAGTTGGAAACTCACCTGTCTCAAGGAACAAGGAGAGGAGGATTGGATTCAGTGGAGGAAATCACATCTGCACTCACCAGCACTCTGAGCGATCTCTCAGAAAGCTTCACGAACAACCTCACGTGAGAACGCTAAAACTTACCCCTCAAAGGTTTGCGCCCGTGCATCGATTACCGAGCTCTAAACAAACAGACGGTAAAATTTGCCTACCCCCTTCCTCTGGTACCAGCAGCCTTAGAGGAACTCAGATCTGCCAAGGTCTATAGCAAGTTCGACCTAAGGAGTGCCTACAACCTGGTAAGGATCAGAAGGGGCGATGAATGGAAAACAGCCTTTGTAACTCCGTCTGGGCACTATGAATACCGGGTTATGCAGTATGGGCTTGCTAACTCACCCGCAATTTTCCAGAACTTCATGAATGAGGTGTTTCGGGACATGTTGAACCGCTTTGTCATTATTTACATCGATGACATTTGGATGTTTAGGATGTTTACTCTCCTGACCTCTCTACCCACAGAAAACACGTGATCCAGGTGTTGCAAAGACTAAAAAAACATTCACTGTACTTGAAGGCTGAGAAGTGTGCATTTCATTTGAAGAAAATTCAGTTCCTGGGGTATGTCATCTCACCTGACGGGGTCGTCATGGAGATGGACAAGGTGCACGCAGTACGTGACTGGCCCTTACCAGGTAACATCAAGGCACTACAGAGATTCCTGGGGTTCTCGAACTTCTACCGGCGCTTCATCAAGGGCTATAGTCAAATTTCTGCCCCCTCACTTCCTTACTACGAGGTAAGACCAAGAAACTTCAGTGGAATCCAGAAGCTGAAGTCGCCTTCGAAGTGCTCAAGCAGGCCTTCTGTTCCGCTCCCATTCTGCAACATCCTAACCCCGACTTACCTTTCATTGTAGAGGTTGACGCATCCACACTAGGAGTGGGAGCTGCACTGTCACAGATGCAGGGGACACCTCCGAGACTCCACCCGTGTGCCTACTTGTGCCTACGATCAGATCCGCCAGGCAACTCTACAAGAACCTTCACCTCAGAATTGTCCTAGAGACCGAACTTACGTACCCAGCACCCTCCGTCTTCAGGTCATCGACTCAGTCCATACCTCTCCAGGAACGGGTCACCCAGGAACTCAAAGGACTCTCCAACTCCTTTCACAGCGCTACTGGTGGCCACATATGGCTCAAGAGGTAAACCGTTATATCAAGGGGTGTGCGGTGTGTGCCAGGACTAATACATCTCGTCGTCTGCCGGCAGGAAAGCTAGGGCCTTTGCCCTTACCTCAACGTCCATGGACCCATCTGGGCATCGACTTCGCCACGGATTTACCACCTTCCGAAGGCTTCACCACCATCTTAGTCGTGGTAGACAGGTTTTCCAAGGCATGCAAGCTCATACCTTTAGTCGGGATACCCACCGCTTTCAAGACTGCCCAAGTGCTATTTCACCATGTCTTCCGCCACTTTGGTCTTCCGGAGGATATAGTGTCCGACAGGGGACCCCAGTTTACCTCTCGCGTGTGGAAGGACTTTTTCCGACTTCTTGGAATCACTGTAAGCTTGTCATCAGGATATCACCCTCAAACTAATGGACAGACAGAATGAAAGATTCAAGAGGTCAGTAGATATCTACGTACCTACTGTCACGATCACCAGGAGGATTGGGCACAATACCTACCATGGGCAGAGTATGCCCAGAATTCTCTGAGGCAGGCTTCCACTGGACTAACCCCTTTTCAGTGCTTCTTAGGCTTCCAACCCCCTCTCTTCCCGTGGGCAGAAGAGCCCTCCATGATTCCCTCAGTGGATCATTGGTTCCGGACTAGTGAACAGGTCTGGGACTCTGCCCACATTCACCTAAGAAGCGCCATACGCCGTCACAAGGCTGGGGCAGACACTCGTCGGGCCGAGACCCCACAGTTTCAACCTGGTGAGAAGGTCTGGTTGTCAACCAAGGACATCAGGATGCACTTACCCTGCAAGAAACTGAGTCCATGATTCATCGGTCCATTTCCCATAACACGTCTAGTGAACAAGGTGACGTATGAATTACAGCTTCCCTCCACTTACTGTATCCATCCCACTTTCCATGTTGTCTTACTAAAACGCTATGTAGAGCCTGTACTTCCTCCCTCAGAGAATGAGCCTCAGGAACTTCCTCCAGAGGTAAACCCTGACGAGACTATTTACCAGATATGGTAAATACTGGATTCCAGGCGTCGAGGAGGTCGCCTCCAGTATCTTATCGACTGGGAGGGGTATGGTCCAGATGAGAGGTGCTGGGTGAACAGGGACGATGTTCTGGATCCAGCGCTTCTGGGAGAATTCCATGCCTCCCATCCCAATCGCCCAGCTCCCAGGGGTCGAGGTAGACCCCGACGCCGTACTAGAGCGCCAGGAGTCGCTCCTAGAGGGGGGGAAGATGTCACACCAGCGGGCTGCACTGATCCCAGTGCAGCCAGCTATACTCGTTCACAGTCACCTGACTTTTAATGAGCACCACCTGAATCCAATCTCACAGCAAGTATAAAGAGCCCAGCATGTCAGTCGTTCAGTGGCGGTGATCAAGGTAGCTTCTCATACTCTTACCTTATGCCTCCTACATGGATTTATGTCTCTGATGTTTGTCAGTCACAGTGGCATTACTACGATCGTTGTCTCTTCACGGAGAGTTGGAAACTCACCTGTCTCAAGGAACAAGGAGAGGAGGATTGGATTCAGTGGAGGAAATCACATCTGCACTCACCAGCACTCTGAGTGATCTCTCAGAAAGCTTCACGAACCACCTCACTTGAGAACGCTAAAACTTACCCCTTGTACTTACCTGTCTCCTCAGGACGCGAGCCGTGTGTTGGCCGCTCATGCTCCACCTTCCGCGCCTGAAAGAAAGTCAAGACGAAAGGTTTAGCGCTGAGAGAGCGCACATTCACCTTCACTATTCACGAGAGACAATCACTTACTGGAGGAAGCTCTAGCGAACGAGAAGAGGATTCTCGGAGAGTTCGCTACTTCACCAAGCACTCCTCACCACGATCCTTTTCAAGCTATTTAACCCCTGTCACATTGAACTTGTTCAATAAACTGTTTAAAACTTACCTGGTCTCTCGTCTCCTGAACTGGGTGTTACAGTATGATTTACGTATCAATTTACCATGAAGACTACATCAACCATGGAATTTTAATTATAAAAATGATGTAATTTTCAATTACATTCTCAATATTTTGGACATATATATTTCGTTTTTTTTGATTATGTGTTTGTTTGCTTTTCATAACAAATGCCACAACTTCTATTGTACTTGTGATTTTTTCGCTACCTTCTCTTGTTACAAATTAATAAATTATTGTCACTACATAACATTTTCTGCAAAACAGTGATCAAATATAAAAAAGTACACACTTAGAGCCTTCCGACGATATATAGTTTATCAATGTTAGAGCAGGTTAAGTACAAGATATTATTGTTTTAATCATGTAATGGCAAACGGGCCCACCAGTAGGCCAGTGACAGTTAACAGGTTAACTGAATCTGAAGATAAACATGAATTATTATCTTTTTTATCTAATAATTATCTAATTATTATTATGAATTATTACAATAAATCATTTTTTGACCCCACAAATAAAGTTAATAGAAATATCAGAAGCAAGAGTTAGAGTATCATAAATCATTTCTTTAGGACATTGATGTTGATTTGCCTGTTGTTCCTGTCGTCGAACAGCATGTAGGAGGTGAGTGTGGGCTCTATCCCATATCTCCTCACCTCGTTGGAGCCAGTTTGTGATGGAGGGGAGATTAGTGGGCTCTCCTGACCAGGGGAATAGGAGAGGTTGGAATCCCAGAACACATTGGAACTGTGTCATCCCGGTGACTGGTTTAACAAGGGAATTCTGGGCATATTCGGCCCACATGAGGAACCTACTGCAATCCTCTTGATGATTATGACAATATGTTCAGAGAAAGCGAATAACCTCTTGGCTCAGACGTTCTGCCTGGCCATTCGATTGGGGATGGTACCCGGAGGTTAAACTCACATTCACATTGAAATGTTGAAAGAAGGCTGACCATACCCGTGAGGTAAACTGTGGTCCTCTGTCTGAGACAATTTCGTCAGACAGACCATAAAATTGGAAGACTTGGTTGCATAGAAGCTCGGCAGTATCAAAGGCTGAGGGGAGTTTGGGTAGAGGCATGAGTTGGCAGGCTTTAAAAAAGTGGTCAATGATGGTGAATATTGTTGTGTTCCCCTGAGAGTCGGTGATTAAATCTATAGCAATGTGGAACCAAGGTCTTTGTGGTATGGGAAGTGGTTGAAGCAGGCTGGCTGGTAGCTGTCTGGGGATTTGGAAGTGTTAGAAATTGAACAATTGTGAATGAAATCCACTGTGTCCTTCTGGAGAGTGGGCCACCAAAAGTGATTCCTGAGCAGTTGTTCGATGGCCAAGATACCCGGAAGGCCAGAGCTGGGAGTGTTGTATACTTGAGTGTGAACCCTCTGACGGAGCTGATCTCAGACAAAGGTGGAGGTTTCTTTACAATCATTGGGGGTTTGGTTTTGACTGTTGGCCTGCTCAATCTAGGTCCCATTGTACAGGGGCCAGAAGCAGCTTTTTAGGGAAAATGGATTCCCTGCTAGGGTCTTGTTGGTCCACCACAGTCTGGCGAGAGGGGGCATCTGCTCTGGTGTTTTTAGAGCCAGGCCTGTATGTCAGGGTGAACTGGAAACAGGTAAAGAAAAGGGCCCATCTGGCTTGTTGGGGATTTAGTCTCTTGGCAGATCTAAAGAATTCAAGGTTTTTGTGGTCAGTCAGAATAACGAATGGATGAGTTGCCCCTTCCAGCCAGTGTCGCGAAACTTCCAGAGCAAGTTTCATTGCCAACAGTTCCCAGTTCCCCACATCATAATTACGCTCATTGGGGGTTAACCTACGGGAGAAGAAAGCACAAGAAAACGTCTTGACTGGTGACCCATAGCACTGTGATAAAATGGCACCCACTCCCGTGTTGGACGCATCTACTTCAACAATAAAGGGCCAAGTGGGATCAGGATGCCAAAGAATATAACTATGTACTCCAGAAAGGAAGTGCTTGTGCGATGAAACTCCAATTTTTCAGCTTTGGCATTAAGATGATATTGGATGAGACATTTCAGGACTGCTCGAATTACTCTTCCAGGGTATCGGAGTAAATAAGGGTGTCATCTATATAGATAATGACCCACCGGTCCAGCATGTCCCAAAAAAAGGTCATTCAAAAAGGCCTGGAAGATGGAGGGGCTGTTTGATAGCCCAAATGGCATGACTAAATATTCAGCAGCCATGAGGAGGTCATTAGTGATTTTAATGAGGGCAGTTTCAGTACTGTGAAGGGGACGAAAGCCAGACAGGAATTGTTCGTAGAGATTATTCAGTGTTAAGTGGGAGTGAAGTTGAGCAGCAACAGTTTTTTCAAGTATTTTTGAGATAAAGGGAAGGTTAGAAATTGGGCGGAGATTATTATAGTCATTGGAAACCTAACTGTTTTTTTAAGTATGGGAGTAACAGCAGCAGTTTTAAAATGTGATGGTACAATTCCAGTAGAGAGAGAAGAATGAATAATGGCAATTATAAGGAGGAGCAAGGAAGGAAGACAAGATTTAGCCAGGGCTGTAGGTAGAGGGTCCAGCTGACAGGTAGAGGGCTTGGATTTTTGAATTAGGTCAGAAATTACTGAGGCATCAGGAAGGTGGAGATAAGAGGATAACTGGTAATGCGAGGAAAAAGGAGAGGGAGACAGAGAGTGGGAGTTAAGGAGGTGGTGAATCTGGTGAATTTTCTCACTAAAAACAGCATTAGAGAGTTACAGGTGTCAGTTGAGTACATATGGGGGCAGGAAGAATCAGGGGGGTTGAAGATTTTATGGAGTAATGAAAACAATGTCTTGGAATTACCTTCGTTAGAATGGATTATACCAGAGTAATAATCAGAGAATTAAGGATATTGTGTAAACCATTATTATATTGAGCAACCAGAGCATCAGGAGTGGATAGACAATCAGGAATAAAAGTATCATCAATGCATGAGACAAAAGTATCAATATTAATGTCCTTAATCTTTCGAGATGAAATGAAACGTGTAGGTTTGGTTACAGACAGGCAAAGAGAAATATTAAAGGAGAGAAGAAAATGATCAGACACATGAAAATCATCAGCTAGACAGTTGGAGGGTGTGAGACCAGAACAGCAGATTAAGTCCAGAGTATGACCTTTTGTATGTGTTGGGAAGTCCGAATACTGATGAAATCCAAAACTCTCCAGACATGAGGAAAAGTCTCTGGTCAGAGGAAGATCACAATTATCCATATGGATGTTGAAGTCCCCCAGCAATATAACGTTAGGAGAGAGAGCGGAGAGATGAGTAGAGCATCAAAGTCAATGATGAAATCAGTATGCGGATTAGGACGGCGATAAACTAGAGCAATGATGGTGGGAATGGGACCAGGTATTTTACACACCAAATATTCGAACATGCTGAAAACAGGCACAGATAACTGAAAGACTTTCCATTTCTTGTTGTAAACTATCGCAAGCCCTCCTCTGCGCCCAGAGAGGCGTGGTTGACCGATGTAAACAAACCCCGGAGGAGTGCATTCATTCAATTGGGAGAATTCATTAGGCTGTTGCCAAGTTTCAGTCAAGCAAATAAAGTCAAACTTACGGCCAGTAAGGAGAGGTGAAGAGCGACAGGCAGGTCCAGGCTATAGCAGTCCAGAAATAAATCCAGAGGTAAATCCTGCCGGCCCACATAGTGAGCTATGATGGACAGGTGAAGTCGAGCGACGGGGTGATGTAAACAAACAGGTAGGCTAAGCTTTAGCCCAAACGGGCAAAGAAGCCCAAAAACAACAATCATGGAAGATTACGTGATAAATTAATAGTAGAGCACTTGGACGAGCATAAATGCACTGAAAAATAAATCAGGAAGACCGTAGAAAAAACAGACATTCAAAAGAGTAGCGGCAGCAAAACGCGGCAGCAAAACACGGCAGCAAAACGCGCCAGCGTCCACTCCCGGAAGGTCAAGTTAACCGGCTTAATATCGTGACCCCCATCCTCCTTCTTTACGAAGAAAAAACCGTCTAAAGCGGGTGAGGTTGATGGTCTAATAAATCATTTGGCCAGCTCCTCCTCAACATACTTCTTCATGGCAGAGAGAGGGAAAATCTTGCCCTTAGGAGGCGTAGTACTTGGCAGAAGGTCGATGGCACAGTCCGTACTGCGATGAACAGGTAACTGGGATGCCTTTTCTTTACTAAAAGCCTCAATGAGGTCATGGTACTGTTGGGGCAAATCAGTGATAGTTGGTCTGGAGGGAAACACTGGTGCTTCAGGCTTGGAGGAACGAATGGTCTTGGACAAACAACGGTCTTGACATGATGAGCCCCACTGCAGAATTTGTTTCTCTCTCCAAGAAACGTGAGGGATATGAGTGCGAGTAAACCAAGTATAATAGGATGAGTGGGTAAACTGATGGCATAAAACTGTATGGTTTCTTTGTGAAGGGGTCCAACTTGCAACTGCAGTCTCCCAGTAATGTGAAGGGTCTTTCCAGTCCTATAGGGTGGCCATCTAGCGCCTCCACTGCCAAAGAGGGGTTACAGTGGGGTAACATCACATGGTGCTTTCGCGCAAAATCTTCAGCAATAAAATTCCCTGCTGCCCCAGAATCAATCAAAGCAGAGGTGGAAATAACCTCTCCTTTGCATGTTTAAACTTACAGCTACTTTAACTGGTATTTGAAGGTGAAAATTAGGATGATGCACTTACGGAGGAGGCTGTAAGACCTGGTAGCCGAACAGACAACTGTAAGATATTATTAGATATTAATTAATACATTTCTTTATTAATCAATTTTGGGGAATAATCTTACGTTTAATTTCTTTTGTTCAATTAACTCTTTGGTTAATCTATGTAAATGAATCACCATATATGGTTATCATGAATTTGAAATATGAATTACACTCTATTGACCATATGTCCAGCGTTTAGCAATCTAGTGTATTTTAAACAATTGCTTAACTTGTGATCAGCGAGGTAATACAAAGGTTTAATGTTTCTTTCTGTCTAAGAGCAGGGTAGCTCAGGATCTCAGGAGCAATATTTGACTTTTCCAAACACAATACCCAAGGCAGATTTCTTAATAATGAGAACACAATTTATTGTTAAAACTATTCTACTGTACAAACACTAAAAACACACATTCGCACACTGTCTAAGATGGAAAATAATGATTCACTAAGGTCCAAAGTGTTGCTACTAGTTCTAGAACCCAACCAGAGAGAAATCACAAGCAGAGGTTTAGCTTTCTTTAAGTTTAGATCACACCATCAGCAAGGGAGGAAACGTGGTCTGTGTTACCAATTTGCTGTGTTGTTGGGTCTGCGTAGTTCAGGCGCTTCTGCTTGGCTTCCCGACGTCTTCGAGGTCGATCGCTAATTGGTCCTAAGAGTTCTTTCGGAAGTTGCTTTTGGACTTTAGCAGTTTTCGCTAAGCTGTTTTGATGATGTCTGAGAGAGAGAGAGAGGCGCGGAGCGGAGTACCCGGCTGAGTTTCACTTCTCTAAGTTGCTCTCTGAGTTAGCCGTTCCTTCCTTCTCTCTTGATGCGTTGGTTGGATGGTGATCTGTGTTTTAGAGAAGATCACCAAGTAGATGTTTTTCTCACATCTTTGCACATGGTCCAAGCACACAGTTCACGCACATTGAGGAATGTAGAGGAGTATGCCAAAGTTTGATATAAACTTAACCTAAGTTTTATAACTTCTTTCTGGTTCATGATGTCGAATACCCGTTCGTAAAAAGAGATTCAAAATATTCTGCACACTCGTTACATACTAAACTTGCCTATAATTAATACATAGGATACCTATTAAACTTCATTCACCCAATAACATGCTCACGTGATGTACGAAGTTACGTGGTAACCCACTATAACAAACACCAACATACATAATGCATAAATGAAAAACATGACATACATATTTGCTTCTAATATCAATAAATAGTTATTGTTCATTCCAAAGACATTCCAGCGTCTCTTTGTTCAGGGCACAGAAATCGCGTGCTCCTTAGAGAAGGCGGGGGCTGGTGTGTGTGTGCTGGACAGGTCAACGAGGGTCACGCGCAGAGTGCGTTTTAGGGAGTTTTCCCAGATTGTCCATCAAAGCCGTGCTTGTGTGAACGTCAATTCGTCATGAATTTACCGTGGTGCATGGTCAAAGTTCAACACTTAGCCAGATGTTTCCAATCTTTACCGAACATTAGCTGTCCGGTGTTAACTGCATTAGGGTCTGAGATTCATTGTTTATGAGCTGGGGCTCGTTCTTCGTACCTCGCTAACTCAGTTAGCTGGATTTGATTGTTGTGGATTTGTCCTGATCTTGGATCGTTCGGTTCTTCGACGCTCATCCGGGACTTGCTGTCATAGCAACAGGTCTGTGAGCTTGAACTTGCTCGGGAGCAGGTTTATTTCATGTAAACAGGATTTAGGCTGCGGTCCTGACGGGTTATGATTGGTTGAAATGGAG
>JAUMHE010000145.1:83761-95155 GCA_032359235.1 Enteromius mattozi | reverse complement strand
TTTACGACATCCTGTTGCCTCTCTGGAATTCGGCTCCTCATGTTTCAATGTTCCGATCGAACCTTAAGTGTCTGATTCCCTGTGATCCATTACACACAGGTCCACACACACACAGGTGAAGAGAGATATCACAGAGACAAACAGAAATCTCAGAATCATAACAGTGCCAAGGACCAGGGTTGAGAAACACTGCTTTAGGCCATTGGTCTCAAATTCAGTTCCTGGAGGGCTAGCTTTTCCACAATAAGATGTTTTATTTTTTTTTTCAGCGCAAATCGTCATATTAGAAGGATTTCTGAAGGATTATTTGACACTTAAGCATAGCGTAATGGAGCTAAAAATTCAGCTTTGCATCACCAGAATAAATTACATTTTAATATATATTTAAACAGACAACTGTTAAACTAGTGGGACCAACTACAAATGCAGTTAAAGTTTTTACAAGGTGTAATATTGGTCTTTGTAGACACATTCTGGGAGTTTCCAAAATGTGTCTGTGACGATTAAGCCCAAAATACCCCCGCAGATCATTTATTATAACAGCTGGAAAATGTCATTTTTGGGGTGTGTCTATAAAATGGAAATGAGGGGTTTAGACAGTTGGGGGCAGCAGCTAAAATATGTCTGTGGGTTGAAGCAACCCCAATAAATAAAGCAGCAGGTAATGTTATTATCACTAACATAACAACTCTCTGAAAAAATATTGGCATCATCTGTATTAAAGAGTAAATGATCATTTCATCCAATGTATAAGTGAATAAAAAAGCCTTGACACAGCCTTACTTACTGGAGTTCCACAACTATTGACTTTGTTCTGTCTCACACACTTGTGTGTGTAGATGATGAAAAAAAAAGAAAGCAGGTATTTAAATAAAAGTACTGTGATACAAGGGACAGGGAGACTCAAACTCTTTCTAAACCTAAAGGCAGGGAAAGTGATTTCTGGATACCAATGTTGATATTTGAAATCACCAAAAAAAAAACGCTCCTACTCCAAAAGGGTCTTGCCCCTGATAGCTCTGCCCCACGCATACGTATCCTACACAACCCAGGCAACGATTAGTTCTGTGAAAGAAAGCAGAACCAATGTTTATACCATGTCTACACGGACACGAGCGCCACGACAAAACACTATAGAAGTCATCATAATCAGTGATGCTGTCTACACTGAATGTGAGCAGCGTGACAAATCTCAGACAGTTTTCAAATGATTTTTAATGGTCGCTTTATCATGTCCAGTGCAGGCAGACTTTAGCTGTCACGGCACGGCGTCTGGTGTAGACATGGTTTTCCCTTTCAGTCGGTCACTACGAGTCACGTTGGTGACCAGTCTACTTTGAGTGAAACAAAACAAGCCAATGGGCATTGGCATGCACTGATTGCATCCAGTTGCAACTGATCACTGTGTGAGTATAAGTAAGCAGAGGGTGCATCATTTATGTTTTCGCTTCGGAGCCGAGCGGTGTTGAATCACTACTGCTCTCTACCTCATCGAGCGAGCAACGAGTGCGGGCGTTACGGCAACAGCACCGGTGGTCATGGTCTCACAGCTTATTAACAAGAGTTCATGTAGACAGCCACACAGGAGTGTGTGGTGGCCAGCTCCCCTGCGTGCTTCAGCACTAAAAGAGCAGTCTCTAAAAGAGCCTGTTCACCATGCTGCCCCACCGCGGGTTCTTCAGTGGTTCCGCTGGTTCCTCTGTCACGGTCTCTGGGAGCCTGGCTAGCGTTTCCCAGTCCATCTCGGTGGCTCCTGCGGACCATCCGACTCGGCTATCCGATTCAGTTCGCCCGGCGGCCCCCTCAAGTTCAGGGGCATCCAGTTCACCTCAGTCAGGTCTGTCGATGCCCCTGTCTTGCATGCGGAGATTGCGGTCCTGCTGGCGAAGGACGCAATAAAGCCGGTCCCTCCAGCCGATATGAGGTCTGGGTTTAACAGCCCCTACTTCATTGTGCCCAAGAAAGGCGGTGGGTTACGACCGATCTTGGATCTGCGAGTTTTGAACCATGCTCTTCACAAGCTGCCGTTCAAGATGTTGACGCAGAAACGCATTTTCAGATGCATCTGTCCCCGAGATTGATTTGCAGCGATCGACCTGAAGGACGCGTACTTTCATGTCTCGATCCTCTCGCAACACAGGCCATTCCTGTGGTTCGCCTTCGAGGGTCAGGCATATCAGTACAAGGTCCTGCCCTTCGGGCTGTCCCTGTCACCTTGTGTCTTTACCAAGGTCGTACAGGCAGCCCTTGTTCCCCTAAATGATGCATGCACCAGCTGCTTACTTATACTCACACAGTGATCAGTTGCAGCTGGATGCAATTAGTGCATGCCAATGCCCATTCCCTTTTTTTGTTACACTCGAAGTAGATTGGTCTCTCTGACGAGATCCCGATTCATCGGTCACTGACGTGAGGGAACAAGGGTTACATACGTAACCAAGACGTTACTCTCCTATCGAGCAGAACCAAAGCAATCTTGGCTTCCGATCGCAAGCCTTCCTCTCCTTGACCTCTCTCCAGCTCTAGAAAGCTGATCCAATACTTACTTCTTGCCTTATCATTCCACACACATTTTCCTCTTTTGTTTTAATCTTTCTGTCGCTTGTGTTGCTTTTTGTGTTTGTGTTGTCTTGTTCCCCTGATCCCCCAGGATTTCCACCTATGTTAAATCCTTCAAAGGGATGAGGCCTTGAAGTGCATTGTTTTAAGGCTATAGAGCTGCTGGAGTTGACATCACGCAGTCTAAATTCTGGCATTTTGGCAAGCAATCAGGAGAGCGCTAGAGCCTTGGCACCGACAGTTGTAGAACAATCATTTAAACCAGACTATTTACAAACCTTACACAGTATAAAACTATTTTAGGATGGCTGCAGAATCCTCTGCCAGCTGGTCGCTTCTGCTTCACTATAAGTGGCGCTCGGCAATCTAGCCACGACATGATCATTAAGGGAAGTCTCTTTTGCTATTGCAAAATAGAGAAAAACATTTTACATTTAAATAAGATTCTTATCTTATTTGTAAAACACACAAGTAAGTGTCAAGCACCGAATAATAAAAAAGTGTCAAGCACCAAAAGCAGCCCATATTAAATCTGTAAGTTAACTTTAATTAAAAATAAGCATGTTCGTATATATACACACACGATAATCATTCTGTTATCGCTTACTCACCCTCATGTCGTTCAAAAACTATGATGTTATTCTGTGGAGCACAAAAGAAAATAAAAAAGGTTTTTGTCCTACAGTAGAGATCTGAAAGTCATTTGAACCACAGCTTTCGTCAGTATGTTGTTTTTTTTTTTTTAGTTGTGTCAAAGAAATAACATCATTAAACAACATGAGTGTATGTACATTATGCCATAATTGTCATTGTGGATAAACTATTCCTTTAAAACAGGTCACAAAAGCATTATAAACAAAACCAAGGATTTTCCAGGACATCATAAGTATACCAGGTTGCCCTTCATTATCTTTAGGAGTGTTAATTAGATCTCCAGGCAACAGTGAACAAGGGAGACTTTCAAGATGCAGACAGGTAAACAAGAGTTCTCTGAAATTAGTTTTTCGTGAAGTGCAATTTGGTGTTGTGCTTATGAAACACCAACAAAAACGGCAGTCATTGCATGTGTAAACAAGTGCGTCATAAAGTATTTGAGGGGATTTGTGTGTCAAACTTTGGAAATATACTCCTTACAACATAGGCATAGAAAGAATCTAAGCCTTATCCAAGGAGTGATACACCAGAATGCACTTCAGACAGGAGATACAAGACCAATCCATTATTTAAGAAAATAGCCTTTTGTTTTAAAGGGTTGTAGACGCTTTGTCGGAGCTTTAGGCACAGCACACCTACATGCAGGAAAAAAAGTTAGGCCTGTTATAAAGTGAAACCCATGTATTATATAGATTCATTATATAGATTCATTACACATATGAAATATTTCAAGCCTTTATTTCTTGATATTTTGATGATTATGGCTTACAGATAATGAAACCCAAAATTCAGTGTCTCAGAAAAGTACAGCGTAGCGTTAGTTAGTTCTGGCAGGTCACGTTAGTCAAGCTCGCGTCAGCTGACCCCCATCCACTTATAGGATTACGACACCTATCCAATGTTGTGTTCACGCCATCTCGTAATTACCATAATTGTGAAATGACAACAAGTGACATTTTACTCATATTTTTTCATAATTTTAGACTCAAAGGAAGGGCCAAAATGAACCTGATGGCGGTCATGTGGTACATCTGTCAGTGGTCGGGTTATTGCTGCTAAGCTGCGTGGATGTGCAGGGAGTTCTTGCCCAGAACAGAACTATACTGCCAATCCAGACAGTATACTAATTGTCAATCTCTTTGACGATAGTGGTCCTGACAGAATTAGAATATTGAATAAGATCAATAAAACAAAAGTATATTTTAAACAAAAATAACAGGCTTCCGAAAGGTATGTTCATTTCTATGCACTCAAAACTTGGTTGGGCCTCCTTTTGCATGAATTACTGCGTCTGGTGTCTCTCACCTTCCTGTTGACAATACCCCAACAGATCTATATCGGTTTTAATCCAACGTAATAGTACAGATTTCACCACACAGTGTCAATGCTCGTTTAAATAGTGACTGATGAATAAGGTGAGAATAAACATGTTTTTATTCATTTGTATAACATTTTTGTCAGTGTTTTTTTTTTTTTTTTATGTAATTCAGTGTTTTTATTTGTTTTCAAAGTAGCATATAAGTTACATCAAACAAGAAAAAGTATCAAACAATTTTTACCCCCCACAGCCTGCCTCCAAACCTCTCCCCACCCATCGCACTTCAGGAATTTCATTATTCTTTTTTATGCCAATATTCTTAATAAATTTCTTAATAAAAGTCAAAAGTCAAAGCGTTATACTGTTTAAGATCAATTAGCCAAAACATTCAACATTGCATTTCTTTAAGGCAATGCACCTCATATATGTTGTGTCAGGAAATCATGAAAACTGAGGCAGTGTTTTGTTGTTTGAACAAAAGCAGCCAGGTACACTGCAGTTACATCAGCGAAAGAAGGGAAAGAGAGAGGATTCTCCCATTTGTTTTCACTGTGTTGCAACGGGACCAGAAGTGACACTGCTTCATATAACCGGATATAGAAAGTGAGATATGGGTCTATCAAGCACAGTAACACCATGGTCACTGAACCAGCTTTTGGTACCTTTGGCAGTGTGGGAAGTCTTGCTGGAAAATGAAATCAGCATCTCCGTTAAGCTTGTCAGCAGAAATAAGTATGAAGTGCTCTAAATTTTCATGTTAGATGGTTGCGTTGACTTCAGAAAACACAGCGCACCAACACCAGCAGATGACATGGCCCAAATCATCACTGACTGGAAACTTCACACTGGACTTCAAGCAACATGGTTTCTGTGCCTCTACACTCTTCCTCCAGATTTTGGGACCTTGATTTCCATATGAAATAAAAAATCTGAAAAGAGGACTTTGGACTACTGAGCTACAGTCTCGTTCTTTTTCTCCACAGCCCAGGAAAGATGCTTCTGACATTGTGTCTGGTTCAGGAGTGGCTTGACACAAGGAATGTGACATTTGTAGCCCATGTCTAGGATTTGTCTGTGCGTAGTGGCTCTTGATGTGCTGACTTCAGCCCAGGTGAGCGTGATTTCACCAAGTACAAGATGTTCCTGGATCAACATTCTTTTTGATCCTGGAACAACATTCCAATCAACCAATCAGATTTGAGGGATAATATTTTAGGAAATATCTGTTTTAGGCTTATGATCAGGGTTAATTACTTTTACACCCTTGTGGTCGCCGTGACTTTGACAAGTAAGGCATGATCCTGGATCAACATTACTGTCCAAAAATATAGACTTATCCCAATCCCTACCCAAAATGTATGTCTAAAATCAGAAATGATAGCTGATTAACAAGGGTGTAGAAGCACCTAACCCTGATCATAAGCCTAAAACAGATATTTCCAAAAAAATAATCTCTCAATTCTGATTGTTTGATTGGAATGTTGTTCCAGAAACATCTTGTACTAAGTCTGTATTTTTGGACAGTGTTGTTGATCCAGGATCATGTCTTACTTGTCAAATCTAGGGTATGGCATAATTGTGGCATATGCACAACAACATGCCTGTACTATAAACCCACACATACATTATACCTAAACATAGTGCATGATGCACTATTAAATGCAATTCATAGAGAGCAGTGTTAGATATAAAAAGTCTTACCATGTCTGGGGAGTTGTCATTACATAAGTGGGTAGTGGTGAGGTCGGAGCTGTGCAAAGTCAGTGACCAAATCATAACATTTCACCAACTCTTTCTCCACAGACATAAGCATTAAGTGGCTTAGTCTCTCATCGCCCATTGTTGTTCTCAAATACGTTTTTACTTGTTTAAGGACAGAAAAAAATCGTTCATTGGAAGCTGTTGTGATCGGGAGGATGAGAACGGAATAGTGTCATTAATTCACTGAAGGCCACAGGCAAAGACTGTAAATGAATAAAATCTGACAAAATATTGTTCTCATTTGATGAGTTTTTGTAACACTTTAAAAAAACATTGCAGAGCTGACATGAGACTCAAGGATGACTTCAATATTAGGGGTGCCTTTTTTGCTTCCGATAACTCGTCTGATACCTGAGATTCAGTATTGGCCAATACCGAGTACCGATCCGATACTAATGTAAAATTTTACAAAGTGCTGAATTACCTAATAAACTATTGGTTTGGCCTTGGGACCCACATTTTCCTATGGTCATCAACAGGGGCGGATTTAGTGAATTTGGGGCCTCAGGCAAATATTGGAATGAGGCCCTATATTTGCACACATTTACTGTTATTTGCTGCTGCACAATGGTGCCACATAGTTATGTCCAGTGTTTCTAAATTTTTCATGTACATATTATGGGATTCTTTCATTAACATTATGATTCTGGGTTCTTTGATCCGTCAGTGAATATTTGAATACTATTATAATATTTCTGAGAAATATACTGATTTACTACTATATCCTTTGATAACCATTCTTCCTTTGATCTCAAATTGTTTTGCAATGATAGATCTACATCTGGTTTGGGGAAAAACCAAGGAGGAATTGAAGGTATCACTACCGTAGGACTTATGTTTATGTTAGTTATACCTATTTCCTGGGCTTCTTTTTCAACATTCCATCCAAAGCTATTAATTTGTTTTTTCTCATGTTCCCAGCTTTTCTCTAGGACCCTTTTTACTGGGTGATTTTCAGTGTGTCCCTTAATTGTACTCCAGTAATTCATTTTTAGTTTTAGTCTTCTAATTTCCAGAGGCATTTCTGCCATTTCTACCTGTATTGCTGGGATAGGAGATGTTCTGAATGCTCCAAAGCTTATCCTTAAGGCTTGAGACTGGATAGCATCTATTTTCTTTAAGGCGGATACTGATGCTGAGCTGTATACTATGCAACCATAATCTATTACAGATCTGATCACTGCACAGTATATTCATTTTAGTGACTGACGACTTGCGCCCAATCTACTCCTGCCAGACATCTTAATATATTTACTCCTTTTTTACATTTGTCTATTATTTTCTTTATATGACTTCCAAACGTAAGTTTTGAATCCCTCTGAGGTATTCTCCTTCTACTGCTCCTTTTCTTTTCAGAGAGCCAGGAGAGTTAATGGTGTCCTCACATGGTCGGGAGAGTCACAACATACAATTAACTCTGTAGCAGGCAGTGACTGTTACAACATTAACATTTCATTTAGCAGACACTTTTATTCTTTCATGTTGCAGACCACGAAATAGCAATTGATTTACAGTTAAGACGCAAGAACAGAAGTATAAAATTATTACTTATTATATTTAATGACACAACCCTGTTTAGGCTACGTTTTCGCTTCTCTGTTTGCACATACTGTATTTTGATGCAGCTAAATTCTCAATAAATCTGTTTTCATCGATACTGTTTCTGTTGCATAAAACGGGATGAATATGAAAAAGTGACTGAATAGTGACTTATTAAAACTACATAACCAGCTCTACCTTCCAAGATGTTAATCCGCACAAGAATTCATATTTCTGATCGAATCGTCGTCTGATAAAATCAAACAGGCTACACATAAGATAATAACAATAGCAGTGCTTGCATGTAAAATTAGTCCTCCGTTTACACCAGTGCGTTTTAATTTTAAAATGGCGTTTTAGAATGAAAACGATCCTCGTTTACACTGGCGGAGTTTTCAAACTAAAACAGGGTCTGCAGCATTTTCAAAAGTGTCCGTTTTCGAGGGTAGAAAACGTCCGATTAGTGTAAACGATAGGCGGAACCGTAGCAAAAGTTATGCCTTTTGAAAAATGAAAACCCACTAGTGCAAATGGGGCCTCAGATAAGCAACACATCTTTTAACTGAAAGCGCAGCTCCTTTCAGCCGTTCGCTGAACGAATCAGATGCAGAGCTCACGCTCATGCGGCAGTCAGTATCAGATACATAATATTTTCATTTGCTACAAGCAGGATACACAAGAAGCACGTTCAACATGAACACGCAGATGGTTGTCGTAATAAACACCGTAAATAGCAACTGTTCGTGTGTCCTCGCTTAATGCGCATCTCGTGTATGAAAAGCATTTTGGGGGCCCCTTGGCTTTCGGGGGCCCAAGGCAGTCGCCTACCTTTGCCTAATGGGTAAGTCCGCCCCTGGTCATCAAGTTGCGACCCACTTAACATATATCTATATATATATATAAGACTATTATTAATACTGAATAAACAGCCTATAAGGTAAGGCTATTAACTAAATAGCAGTGCCAAACTAGTTTTTGTTATTAAGCTGCTTTTGAGGCACAGTCATTTAAACGTACAAAATGACACAATTAAAATAGCATGGTAATTTTGGTTTATGTTAACAACACTTACCATGGTGAATAGGATACAATACTAACATGAACTGTTAGCTAATGAAACATGGAAACTGCTCAGAAAAGAATGAATATCATACCTTCGTGTAAATCCTTCCCAGCTAACAAACACATTACCAGTTATGTGATTTATTGGTACTGTACTTTTATTTCACACGCTGCATATTCATAGATTCTGAGCTTTAGTGAGGTGAGCGGGATTTCACCAAGTACAAGATGTTCTTGGATCAACTTTGGATCAATCTTTGTTGATTCTGTAACAACATTCCAATCAACCAATCAGAATTGAGGAATATTTTTTTTGGAAATATCTGTTTTAGGCTTATGATCAGTGTTAGATGCTTCTACACCCTTGTTAATCAGATATCATTTCTCACTGATTTTAGGCATAAATTGTGGGTAGGGGTAGGTTTAGGGGTAGGGATTGGGATAAGTCTATATTTTTGGACGGTAATGTTGATCCAGGGTCAACCAAAGATGTTGATCCAGTATCATGTCTTGGCAAAATCACGGCGACCGCTTTAGTGAAGTGATATACAGTGCGGTGCCACATGTGCGCAACGAACATGGTAACATCTGACAGGACAGGATAGTTTGGTTTTCTGAGGTGAGAGATACGAAAATAATAACTGAATTGGACATTGTGTTTTTCTCAGGCACTCTTTACTTAAACTGCATCTGTTAGAAGTGTCAACAGCTTTCATGCACGTCCTTTAAAAGACGCTTCATGACGTTTCTTGAGAATTGCTGGTCTATGGTATCTTTCGCAAAATATCTCCAAATCGCAGCTGTTCTGGCTCGCTCCATGCTGTTAGCTTGATTATCTGAGCACAGAGCACGTTGCTAGTGCATGATATCACACGCTGCACAGCCGCAGTGCAAAAGCGTAAACTTTTAAATTGCCTAGCAGGAATTATAAGTCAGATCGGGCCAATTGTCACCGATACCCGATCTAGTTTTTTTTCAATATTAATGATGATACCCAATACAAATATCGCATTGGAGCATCCCTATTCAATATGTGCAGAGTAGTAGGCACATTTTTGTCAAAAGCCTCAAGAGACTGTAAAAGATCGTCGTCCCTGAACCGATGACAGTATTCGGCTACAAAACAATGAGTGACAGAGAGCTACACCCTTTTCGCATTGTCTGCTCCCATGGTCTCTCTCTCTCGATCCAGTAGTGAAACCGGTGAGATACCCACTCAAAAGTGATGACACTTTCTGTAGTCTTGCAGGCCGGGACTTGGATACTGTGCCTGAATAGTCAGGTGAAATACCTAGTGTGACAGCAAAGCTTTTCGCTTTTTCAGCACAGCCTCCCATTCATTGTCAGATCTGATAGTAAAAAGGTGCTCTTTGATGCTTCTGATCACAGCCTTTGTTTTAAGCACAACAAGGCAAGACTCCTGGAACTGTTCACAGACCAAATGTGATAGACAGTACCTTTTCAACAATGTGAAGATTGACAATAAAAGCGTATGATTCCTATTTTGCCAGCAGCCTCGACTAACCCATCCTTGTGGGCTGCAGCAGTTGCATCCAAAACAGCCATAATGACCTCTAACTGCAATACTATTTTTTTGTACTGCTCTGTACCTGTATAGTGAATCAGTAGAAAGAACTTGCATATGAATAGCTCCTAGAGCACTTTTTAATTACAGTGTATGTACTGAAAAAAACTTCATGCTGCTTCTTTTTAGAAAGGTCTTTAGTTTCATTAGCCTCTTTGTCAACAATTGTCTTAATTTTGTTCCTGAACACTGTGATAAGATCATTCTGACTCCCCTTTGATGTACAGTATAATGTCCATATGTTCATTCCGTTCTTGTTCTCACTGCACTGTTTCTCCAAAAACATCACAAAAATTTCCTCGGCTGTTTAACTCTTTCCCTTCATGCAAAGTTTTTAACTGAGCTTGATTTTCATTCACTTTGGCAGTTCTGTTGTTTGTAATAGCTGTTGCTATTGATGGTTTATCCCAAAGGAGGATATCAGCAAAACTACAAATGAAGCTCTGAGGCGACCACAGCTATTAAACTTCCAAATCCAATATTTTGTTTTCATTTAAAAAAGCATCCAAGGAGGATTGAATATGTGCTTCTTTTAATTTTTACTCATCAATTTGACAGCTAATCAAAACGATAGCGATAATTGATGCAACAAACTGCGACTGCGCACACTCCACACAGAAAAGTATTACTTATTTATATGATCTTGTCAAATCTTCCATTATGATTTCGACATATTTAAAATAATAATACAAATAATAATAAAACATTTTTAGGACCAAAACACAGATAAAAACTATACTATCCACAATCCTGAAGCAAGATCCAATTAGAGAAGTCGCGGTTTCACTTTATTTTGATGGTCCCTTTAACGTATTCCGTTGATTATAAGTAAGATTGCACCTACATATCTACTAACTCTCAATAGAGTGCTAGCAGAGTATTAGTAGACTGGTGGGGTTAGGGTTAGAATAGGTTG